>JAJQKJ010000603.1:0-81895 GCA_029574335.1 Rana kukunoris
AAAGCCGCCTCTTGCAGGAGTTTGCTCTGGTGGATCTGTGGAGGCATAGGAACCCTCAGACTAGGGCATATACATGTCATTCAACGAGTTTTGCTACGATGTCGCGCATAGACTACGTTATAGTGTCTGCCGCGCTCCTGCCACGGGTGGTAGGCATTGGGTTTGCACCAGAGCTTTATCAGACCATTTTCCTTGCTGGGCGCAGCTGTCTGTATTGGGGGAGGCCCCTAGGAGGGTGTGGAGACTTAATCCCTTTTGGCTAGATGCATTGACGGACCATGACGGTATAGTGAGGGAACTGCGATTTCTTCTCCCGGACGGTGAGGACCCAGCTTTACTTAATTCCCGCTGGGACGCGTTTTAAATTCATGCACGTAGAGTGCTAGACACTAGGATAAACAGACTTAAAGCATCCTCCATGGTTGAGGTAGCCATATGTGAGGACACCCTGCAGGATTTAGAAAGAACTTATAGCGCTCAGCCCTCCCTGGAAAGCCTCACAAAGGTGAGGCTGCAGTCCAGAGTGGTCTCCCAGCTCCACCTTGAAAAGGCAAAACAAAAGGTGTTCTTTTGCAAAACGAGGGTGTACGAACACGGTGAAAAAGCAGGGAAAATGCTGGCATACTTGGCACACATGGAGGACAGACCGCCAGTGGTGGTATCCTTGGCAGAGCCGGACGGCTCGGTTATTACAGACCCGGTGAGGGTGGCAGACAGTTTTAAGAGGTTTTACAAAGATCTATATAGATCCCAGTGCCACAATACACCACAAGAGATTCGGGCGTACCTGCATACATTATACTTTCCTCGCCTGAACTCAGAGCAGATTAAGGGGCTGGAGGCTCCCATTACTACACAAGACATAACTGACGCCATCTCGCAGCTAGCTAAATCTAAGGCTCCGGGTTTGGATGGCCTATCTTTGGAGTTTTACACTAAATATTCCGAATTACTAGTCCCCAGACTTGAGACCCTGTTCCGCTCCATATTCGATCGGGGCGTCCTCCCCTCATCAATGCAGGAGGCACAGATTATTGTGCTCCCTAAGCCAGGTAAGGACTATAAATTCCCAGAATCCTACAGACCTATATCTCTGTTGACGGTAGATATTAAAATCCTGGCCAAAATTCTATCCTCCAGGCTAAACTCAGTAATACTTTCCTTGATACATCCAGACCAGACCGGTTTTATGCCAGGGAAGAACACGGCAATGAACATACGTAGATTGTTTATGAATATCCAGGCTCAACATGATAATATGGGGACGAGGGTGGTGGTGACATTAGACACAGCTAAAGCCTTTGACTCGGTCGAATGGCCCTACCTCTGGGAATGTTTGGAATGCTATGGGTTTGGCCCGAAATTTATCAGGCGGGTGCAACTATTATACCAGAACCCCAGGGCTAGGATCTTTGTCAACGGGTGGCTGTCAGAACAAATTTCATTAGAGCGGGGTACGAGACAGGGCTGCCCCCTGTCCCCACTGCTGTATGCCCTGGCAGCGGAGCCATTGGCCATGGCCATTAGGACGAGCCCGGAGGTGCTGGGTCTCAGGAAAGGAGATACCTGGGAAAAGATAGGGCTGTATGCGGACGATACGGTCCTCTACCTGACGGATCAGGGCCCATCACTGAGGGCGGCACTGAGTATTATAGAACAGGTTGGGCAGTATTCAGGCTTGAAGATTAATTGGGACAAGTCTAAAATTCTCCCACTAGATCTATTCCCCCCTCCTGCTGTGTCCCCAGCTCTACCATTGCAAAGAGTTGCGGAAGTTAAGTACTTGGGGGTGAGGGTTACCAGGAATTTACAGGATTATGTCACTTTGAATGTTGATCCCCTATTTGCAATTATTAAAGCCAGGACTCAGGCCTGGGCAAAGTTGCCGCTGGGAGTTATGGGCAGAATTAATTTAATAAAGATGATACTGTTGCCTAAAATCCTATATATGGTATGGCATGCTCCCCTATACATTCCCTTGAAAGTGTTCAAGCAGATGGAGGCACTGCTCAATTCCTTTGTTTGGGGCTCAGGTAGGCACAAATTGGCATGGCACATTCTTAAAAACCCTACCACGGAGGGGGGATGTTCCCTTCCGGATATTCAAGATTATTATATAGCATCACAACTATCTCACCTCTATTACTTCAATACCACTGAGTCACAGAGATATAGGGCGTTAGTTTGTTATAGGCCGGGCAGCGTACTTCACACACCTAGTCAATCGATATTTCGGAAGGGACAAGGAGGGAACAAGACGCCGTACTTCGAGGCCGGAATGTTATTGCACCACTGAAAGGTCTGGGACATAGCACTTAAGAAGCAGGATAGGACACACCTACATTCACACACCCCACTGTGGAGTAATAGTTGTATGCCAGAGTTTAATAAGGTACCGGATCCCCTGATGATCTGGGCCGCATATGGGGTGTTGTACCTATCCCAGTTTCTGAATGGGAATGGGCTTAAACCGTTCCCGGTGCTAAAGGAAGAATTTTCTCTTCCTCAACATTTAATATTCCGATATTTGCAGTTGAAGCACGCCCTCAGGAAACAGATGGCCTCGGTAGAGGTGGAGCTGGGTACTCCACCGGTACTAGACGTTATCTTCGGAACAGACTCTACTAAGCTTATATCTAACATTTATTACGTTCTTAGGATGCACAGGGTATCTGGGGTGTCCCAGAAAGCTAAGGCGCAGTGGGAACAGGCCGTGGGACCCATTGAGGACTCAGACTGGGAAGAAGTACTGGAGGGTGTTAAGACTGCGTCCCCTAAGGTATCCGACAGGCCTATCTCACGCCACTACGATTGGCGAAATTTCAATCTGCAAGGAAATACCTCTGCCCTAAGTGTACTCTGACGGAGGGCACCATCTACCACATGCTGTGGCAATGCTCTGACATGCAGGCATACTGGCTGCAGGTGACACAGTTCCTGCACGACAACATGGGATCACCTGTGGGGATGGACCCGAAGCTTTGCTTATTGGGTCTGCTGCCAGACGTAGAGGTGGATAAGTTCCAGACCATATTCATATACGAATCGTTGTTTTTGGCTAGAAAGGTGGTGGCTAAGACCTGGTTCCGGGAGACAGCTCCAACACTTAGAGAATGATAGAGGGAGGTGAACGCAGTGCTTCCGTATAGGAAAATCATATACATACATAGGGGATGCCCTCAAAAGTTTGCTAATGTCTGGGACAGATGCCTGGAGGATGGGGAGACATGTACGGGGTGATTCGGAAGAGTCGCCCCTGGTATGATCATCAGGGACTGAATGTACAAGTCAGGGGAGGTAGTTGCTAGGTGTGTAACCTTCTACGCACCCCACAACGGAGTGTGCCTTAGATAGAAGTCTACCAGGGGAGCTACAATGATTTATGATGGATATGTAACTGATGATGATGTGTGTATACCGTTGCTAGTTGGAGTCTCTGCACTGTATGATTGTATGCCTTGCTTACATCTCAATAACTTGTTTACTTGGTTAAAAAAAAACACAATTTCTATTCAATGAAAAAGTACTTTACAGCACTATTTGTTCTTTTTATAACTTAGGTAAAAAGAATCATTCTAAACATTTGCCCATTTGTTCCCTTAGCATAATGTTCAAACTATCCCCTGTTTGAAGTAGAATATGCATCTTTTAATAGTACAACTTTTCTCTTTCTCCATAATTAAAAGAAAATGTCACATCCTCCCCAGATGGACCACCCTAGCACACCAGGCATGCAGGCTGGTATCCCCACAACAAGAGAGAAACAAGTGTGCACCCCTCTGCTTGTTGATACAATTAAATCACATTCCCTTTTGGGATTGGGAAGTGCACTTAAAAGTGGTTCTAAAGGCAGTTTTTTTTAACCTTAATGCATTAATGCACATTTGCATGCAGCTCCCCCAGACCCTTCTTATACTTACCTGAGCTCTATCTCGATCAAGCGATGTGCACAATAACAGAGGCTCCCTCTGTTTCATATGAAAATCCCTGCATTTCTAGTCTGGCCAATTCAATCGCCAGGCCAATATACATAGCCTCGCTGCATTTGTGTGCTGTAATTGACTTGAAACAAAAGATCTAATTTGAATGGAAATGGAATTGGTGATGCTGACGACATATGGAGAGCAAGGAGGGATGGCATGAACGTGTTCCATATACATCGGATAAATTGTCGTGATCGGCTCTTGAAAGCTCTGTACTAACAATCGTTTATCGTACGATTCTTCCTCAGACGTTTTCATACAATATACGGATCATGTGTATGGGCCATAAGTACCGTAACTTGTTTGACTTGTTTAGAATTGTTTAAAAGAGTTTAGAATGGAGTCCATCATTTTAACCACTAGCCGACCAGCCGCCGCAGTTATATGGCGGCAGGTCGGCTCTCCTGCGCGAGAGCCCGTAGCTCTACGTCGCGACTTTCGCGGCCACTAGGGGGCGCGTGCGCGCCGCCGGCGGCCCCCGCGCGCCCCCCCGCTCACCCCGAGTGTCCCGCGCGCGTGCCCGGTGGGCGCGATCGCCGCCGGGCACGCACGCGCGCTCGTTCGTTACAGAGCGCGGGGAACGAGAGCTGTGAGTGTAAACACACAGCACTCGTTCCTGTCAGCGGGGGAAACGCTGATCTTCCGTTCATACAATGTATGAACGGAAGATCAATGATTCCCCCTAGTGAGTCCACCCCCCCCATACAGTTAGAACACAAATAGGAACACACTTAACCCCTTCCCCGCCCCCTAGTGTTAACCCCTTCACCGCCAATGGCATTTTTATAGTAATCCAATGCATTTTTATAGCACTGATCGCTATAAAAATGCCAATGGTCCCAAAAATGTGTCAAAAGTGTCCGATGTGTCCGCCATAATATTGCAGTACCGAAAGAAAACGCTGATCGCCGCCATTACTAGTAAAAAAAAAATATTAATAAAAATGCCATAAAACTACCCCCTTTTTTGTAAACGCTATAAATTTTGCGCAAACCAATCAATAAACACTAATTGCGATTTTTTTTTTAGGAAAAATATGTAGAAGAATACGTATCGGCCTAAACTGAGGAAAAAAAAATGTTTTTTTTATATCTTTTTTGGGGATATTTATTATAGCAAAATGTAAAAAATATTGCATTTTTTTCAAAATAGTCGCTCTATTTTTGTTTATAGCGCAAAAAATAAAAACCGCAGAGATGATCAAATACCACCAAAAGAAAGCTCTATTTGTGGGAAAAAAAGGACGCCAATTTTGTTTGGGAGCCACGCCGCACGACCGCGCAATTGTCAGTTAAAGCGACGCAGTGCCGAATCACAAAAAGTGCTCTGGTCTTTGGACAGCAATATGGTCCGGGGCTAAAGTGGTTAAAGAACTTAAGCGGTAGGTATACAGGTGAATGCCAAATAATATATAAGATCTTTGGCAATACATTTTTTTTTATAAAATGTATTCTGCTCATGACTCCCTAGTGAAAGGCAGATCCATAACTGTATTTTGGATTTAATGAGAGCATAGAGAGATTCTACATTTAGGGACACAACGTCAGCAGGTTTACATACTCCTAAATATTGGATGACACTGACTCTGTTTAGTGGGAGGGAAGCCTGAGGAGGGAGTCTAGGGATCTATGGGTAGATAATAATGGAATAAAAAAACTGGAATTAAGCAAGTGGTATGGCTCACCGACTCAACATAAAAAATTCAAACTGGTGCTGTCCTAAAATAACAATATAGTAATTGGACTTGTGCACTACCGACACATTTGTTTAGTTTCGTTTTCATTTCATTTGTTTATTTTTTGTTTATCGGATCATTCGTTATGATCGGCATTCGTTACTTCGGATCATTCGTTACTTTGGGTGCATTCATATTCATTCCCTTTCATTCATTTAGATGCAGCAATCGTTAGTTTGGACAATTTGTAACTTTGGATGCATTCGTATTCGTTATGTTCACTAACAGTTACTTTAGCCAATTTTTTATGGAGACTTCAATAAAAACATAAATCTAATATATCCCAAATTAGCTTCTATAGAGACCTGAACAGAAGATATACTGACTTCAGCTACTGTATTTTATTATATATAATTTAATATAATAGTTTATAATGATAATTATTAAAAAAAACAATAATAATAGTTGATAATTTAATTATATCAGAAAGTACAAAAAACAAAAGTATCTGAATGTAATCAAAAGTTTTTCATTCTTTCAGATTTTTGTATTCTCAGATTTTTGTAATTTTAAGTTTTCATTCTTTTTGACAATTCGTTTTCATATGTATTCGTCAAAAGTGGAATTTGTTCATTCGGATGATTTTGAATGAACGAATATGGCAAATTTTATCCGAAAACAAATTGGTAACTAAACAAATTTCACATGTCTAATAGTAATTCAACCTCCCTGGCGGTATGATTCTTTCTGATTTTAGGTGCTGAAAGCGGTACCATTATTTGCAAGGCAATTTGGCATTTTATACTGTAGGCTTGTAGGGCCAGGTTCACGTACATTGGTGCATTTTTTGACCAGCGCAGCGCACCTCCTTTACGTTAGACCGGCGCAATGTAGAGGCGCAATCACTGTATGCTCGTAGTATTTGCGCAGAAATTAGCGCCGGAGTAACGTTAATTCCGAGGCGTAAGGCGGAGTAATTCATATTGGGAAGGACGTGGGCGTGTTACATTGAAATGAGCCCTGACCCCATGCAAATGAAGGGCCGGCCGGCTCGCGCATGCGCACATGAAGCAGACCATGGTCAGCACCTCTGTGCGCATGCTCACAACTCGGGAACGACGCAATCAGTGAAATTGGAAGTGGTCCCGGGCAACTTAGTGAACTACGCAGACAGCATAAATAGACAGACACAAACGCACTTGCTTTGCAAAAGTACATCCCTTTGTATCCCTTCCTTTACAGCAAGGTGCTTTTGTTCTGTTGTTTGTTGCGTTGTGACTTGTCTTTGTGATATTTGTTGACTGTTTGATCTAGAGTTTTGTAGAATATATTTGATAGTGTTTTTTGGTAACTGCTTGTGAGACTTTTTGTTTGATAGATTTTGTTTGTTTGTTTTGTTGCTTTATTTTTCCTGCTTGTTTTTGTGAGTGATTTTTGCTGATTGTTTGGGAGAGAGTTTTTGTATGAGTATGACAGAGAGGAAGTGGAAGAGCAATTTTTCTTTGGGGGAGAAACAAATTATTCCCCGGGCCCTTACCCAATATGGGCGTTTCCTCCATGGCCCGGAGAGTGCCAACACCACCCCGGCCAGGAAGAGGGAGATTTTGCAGAACATTACTGACCAGGTAAATGCATTGGGGGGGGTAGACCCGGACACGCGAGGGGATCGTCAAGAAAATCAATGACCTCCGGCGTGTGGTCCGCAAGAAGCTGACCAAAATGGTAGCCCATGCCAGGGGCACTGGAGGGGGCCCACCATGCCCTGTTAGGCTGACAGTGGAGGAGCGTGCGGTGGCCCAGACCTTTAATAGGCAACAAGTGGAGGGCCTGCCTGGCTTTTTCCTATCTGGTGTGTAGCATGTGTGGGGGAGGGGGGGAAAGGAATATGTGGCAAGTGTGTGGATCCTCCAACCTGTGAATGTTTTGTGTCATCCACAGATGTGCAGGAGGGTGCTGGGCCATCTGGCCTGACTGCACCATCCCCGGGACACCAGCCTGATGAGGCCCCCCCGACAAGGCCGGAGTCCTCGGAGGAGTTGGAGGAGGAGGAGTTTGAGGAGGAGGAGGATGTCATGTCAGCCAGTGGATTGCTGTTTTTGGACGAGTCTTCCTCTCTGGCTGGCAGCAGCCAGCCCTCCATAAGGGCTAGCCCCTCCCACTCCTCCCCCAACAGGGCTCCCCTCCCAAGGGCCTCCCCTTCTCCCCGGCCACAAGCATCAGCTGGAGGCAGGAAGTCGTCCCAGAAGACCAGGGGGTGGCCGAGGTTCTGCCCGCCAATCTGAGAAGGGACCAGGCCCTTCAGACCCGCCATCTGGGACAGGTCAGCCAGACTTTGGGGCGGATAGAGGAGAGCCTGTCCTCCATAAAGGATACGCTTGGGGACCTGGACTGCCACTCCCTGGCTCTTACAAACCGCCTAAACGTACTGCAGACTACTACAGCAGACATTGGGCAGGATATGAGGGCCCTCACCCAGGCTATCCAGGCCAATACGGCATCACTAAGTGCTGGCCTGACCAGAATTGCCGTGGCCTAGGAGGGCAGGCCGCCAGGTGGGCAGAGACCAGGGGCTGCTCCTCCTTCCCCAGATTACCCCCCCTGCCCATGAGTCTCCCCTGAGGAGACGGGGCCATGGCCGTGGGCACCCCACGCTTGGGTCACGCCAGCGGCATTAATTTGGTTTCCCCCCTTTTTTTTTCTGGACTTTTTTTTCTGGACTTTTTATTTTTCCATGATTTTTTTTTTTTTTTTGCTGGATTTTTTATTTTTTTTAGCTGGTCATTTTTTTTTTTTGTGTTGTGAATGATTTCGGAATGTGGGTGTGACATTCCTGCCGGAAAAGGGATGTCACCCTCATTTGTGGTGGAGAAGTGATTCCCAGGTCCGTGTGAATGGTGTATGAATGTACAGTGACATAATTGGAGCTGTGGCGTGGCGTTGCTGCTCACAAGTCCAGCATGGTGGGCTTGTGCTAATCCAATTTGATGAGGATGTGATGTGTCTGTGCTAGGGACCACAGTGGTGTGCATGCATGCATTCTCATTGTGCCATGATTATTGTGTGTGTTTAACGTGCAAAGATGCCTAATGTAAACTGTCTCCTGGCTGCTCTTCCCTCAGAAGATGGGGTATCCTCGCTTAGGGGGGGATTGTCTGGTTCAGGGGTCAGGTCATCACGTATGTCAATCTGCAGGCCCTTTCTCACTGTGAAGTTGTGCAGCATGCAACATGCACCGATGATCTGGCACACAAAGTTTGGGGAATACAACAGGGTACCCCCAGATTTATCCAGGCATCGGAAACGTGACTTCAGGAGGCCAAAGGTGCACTCCACCACTGCACGTGTTTGGGCGTGGGCTTCATTGTATCTTTCCTTTCCTGGGGTTTGGGGGTTCCGGATAGGAGTCATGAGATGACTATGCAGAGTCACCTGTAAGGAAAAAGACAGGAGGATGTTAGTCATGCATGTGCCCCTTGTGATGTGTGCATCATGGGGGGGGGACAATCATGCCTTCCACCCATGTCACTCACCAACCAGCCAGGTGTCCCCATACACGTTCTGTTTGAATTCCATTGGGATGGGGCTCTGATTGTATATGTAGCTGTCATGGCTGAATCCAGGGTGTTTGGCACGGACGTGCCATATGAGGCCTTGGGCATCGACTATCACCTGTACGTTGATGGAATGTCAGTGCTTCCGATTGCGGTATATGTGCTCTGTCTCATGGGGGGCTGGAGTGCCACATGTGTGCAATCAATGGCCCCTACAGTGCGTGGGAATCTGGCAATTCTGTAGAAATCTGTCATTGCCTTCAGCCGAAGGTCCTCAGTGGTTGGTTTGATGATTTGGTTGGTCATGCATCTGAGAATTGCAGGGATAACCTGGTGCACACATCTGCTTATGGAGGATTGTGACATCCCAGCCACCACTGCACTTGTTCTTTGAAAAGAGCCACTGGCAAGGAAATGGAGTGTTGCCACGACCTTGACCAGTGGCTGCACTGCATCTGAGCGATGTGGTGGGCTGGTGATGTCACCCTGCAGGGTTATAGTTAATTGCAGGATGGCATGATGGGTGAATCTGAAGATGCGATACACCTCAGAATCACTCATGCCAAAGAGGTCTATGCGGGTGCGGTATATCCTCTCCCGTGCCCTCCTCCGTGCCCTCATCCTTCTTTGCTCCTCTAAAGTCATTAGTATAGCTATGAGCGAGGATGCCCCGGGCATCTTGGCATAAAGTTTGTTGTGCAGCAAGTGTGACTGCTCAGCTCCTCGCTAACAGTGTTGCTTTAGCTGACATGTAGATAGATGGTCTAATTTTATACCACCTTTTCTATGGTCTAATTTTAGACAGGACGTGCAGCTGTTGCGCACAGCGTGTAGCCTGCGCTGCACCAAAGTTCTTTTGTGGATCACCGTAACTCCCTCATTTGCATATTTGAATAGCAAATCAATGGTGTGTCTAGCGCAGTTTTGCGCAGACGGATACTAGTGTTGCTCACGAATATTCGTATTGCGAATATTCGGCTCGAATATGGCATATTCGAGTATTCGCGATATATTGCGAATTTCGCGGTGAATATTCGCTATTTCGAATATTCGTATTTTTTTATTTATTTTTTAGAACAGATCACATCCTAGAGATCCCCATCGACGTCTAAAAGCATTGCTGGTATGATTAGAGACCTTGGGCCGAGTAGCTGCAGCGATCATTTTATATTGCCGAAAAATCGCAATGCGATTATTCGGCAATAGCGATATCGCGCGATTATTTTCGAGAAATTCGCAATATTGTTTTTAGCTAAAATAACACATATATTCGATTTCAGAGTGTTACTGTCGAAATTCCGCAATAAATTTCTCATTCGCATTTTTGCGAAATTACGATAAAATATCAAAAATATTCTGAGCCAATCAGAGTGCTCCATTCCGCATTTCTCGAATATTCGCAATTATTTTGTATTGTAATATATCAAGAATATTCTGAGCCAATCAGAGTGCTCCTTCCGCATTTGCCGAATATTCGCAATTATTTTGTATTGTAATATATCACGAATATTCTGAGCCAATCAGAGTGCTCCCTCCGCATTTGCCGAATATTCGCAATTATTTTGTATTGTAATATATCACGAATATTTTGAGCCAATCAGAGTGCTCCTTCCGCATTTGCCGAATATTCGCAATTATTTTGTATTGTAATATATCACGAATATTCTGAGCCAATCAGAGTGCTCCTTCCGCATTTGCCGAATATTCGCAATTATTTTGTATTGTAATATATCACGATTATTCTGAGCCAATCAGAGTGCTCCTTCCGCATTTGCCGAATATTTGCAATTATTTTGTATTGTAATATATCACGAATATTCTGAGCCAATCAGAGTGCTCCATTCCGCATTTCTCGAATATTCGCAATTATTTTGTATTATAAAATATCACGAATATTCTGAGCCAATCAGAGTGCTCCATTCCGCATTTCTCGAATATTCGCAATAGCGAAAAATCGCAATAGCGAAAAATCGCAATAGCGAAAATTCGCAATCATTTCATTTCCAAAAAATATCACGAATATTCGTATTTAGCGAATATATCTCGAATATTCGACTATATATTCGAGATATATCGCAAAATCGAATATGGCATATTCTGCTCAACACTAACGGATACAACGGTCTATCGAAATTACGCCGGTCAAAAAAAAGTAGATTTCTTGCGTATCTCGTTTTGGGGATGCGGCGCATCGAAACGCATGTGCAAATTTAGACTTACGCCGCGCATCTCCTGAAACGCTGGCGTAATCGCTCTGTGAATCTGGCCCGTAATTCTTAGGAATAACTCACTTAAATCTGACCAAACATGAGTCTAATAGGCATCCCGGGTATGAAATAAAAAAAATGTATATATATATATATATAATATAATAAATAATTATAAATAATTATAACAAATAATAGCATAATTATAATAAAAATTATTCAATAATGTAATCAACTCAAAAACACTGAAATTTGCTTAGTTGCAGAATTGTCGCTGTCACTATTTTTTTTTCTATGACGAATTTCCCCACAAATCGCTATCGCTTAATTCTGCAAGTGATAATAATTTAGTATCGCTGTATTCTAGCTGGTCTAAAACCATTTTTGACATAAAGGGACACTTTTGTTTGCTATGGACAATCTCCCAGTTTGCAGGCAGAAATAACAGCTTTTATTATATAAAAGAACACGTAGGACACTGGGCAGACCACTAGGGACAAGGGGGTGTGTATTTTTTACATAAAGTACTGTAATCTGTAAGATTACAGTATACTTATGTAATGTGTTTGTTTACTTTTTTTAATTTGGCGCCGTTGCAGGGAACGAAGATCGACGGCACACTGGGACACTGTGTGAATCGAGCGTGGATGCATCGCTGGATCCAGAAACAAGGTAAGCCAGCGCGCGCTGCAGGCTCTGCATAGCTACCCCGAGCGTGACTCGGGGATACCGATTTTAGCACAAAAAAACACCCCGAGTCACGCTCGGGAATACAGCCAGGGGGGTTAAAAAATTAGTTGCGTAAAAGCGTACCAAAGCGCTATTCATTTATTGTCTACAAAAATATTATTATTATGTCACTCGTGATATACCACCTTCATCATTCACCAATTAAAAACATGGCAATGTTGTCATTTAAAAACATCCAGTCTGTAAACCACTGTAACACTGTAAACCTTATCATTCACAGAGTAGCGTTAAAAGAGAAGTATGGGTTTCCTTTGTTTGCTTAAACCTAATCCTTATGAGCTGCTAGTATCTACAAATCTTTCCTGCCCTCTGAGAAGTGCACCATTTCTGTTAAAATAGACTTCATTAACTATGGGAGGGGCTAAAGACTTTCCTGGAGTGTCATGCCCACAATGTACACGCATACTCCACTTTTAAGTACACAATGGGGTTTATTTACTACAATAAGCTTCTAACCCCAGCTTGTTCAATTAAGTCTGGTAATAAAATCTGGAAGCTCATTGCTTTCTGTGCAGAAGTGAGTCTGATTTTGCACTCTCCAGTGATAGTAAATAAACCCCATTGTGTACTTAAAAGTGGGGTATAGTGTAGTCTGAATCCAACCCCTTCTTTGCCTCTCTGAGGGTGGCCATATATTATACCATTTTCTTGTATAATTTATCTTTAGATTTACCAAACCATAGAATATTAGGTCAAACGTAAACACTTTCAATTTGCATGCAATCAGGCAAGCCCTTGGTTGAAGGTAAATCTAAGGGAATTTGAATAAGAAAACTGTATAATTTATGGTCAACCTGAGATTGATGTTGGCTTTGGGCTCTCTGCTCGCTCCCGAAACTTCACACAACACACAGGTCTGCTTTCCTCCACCCCCTCTCCCCCATTCTCCTCTGTTTTCCAAGCTGAATAATCTAAGCACACACATTCAGTAATGCAGCAGACTTTTCACTTTTGTGACTGTAGAGGTCACCAAAATGGCTCTTTATATTCTATTCTTCTTTCCTGTTAAAATTATAATGCAAAGAATATATTTTTTAAACATCGTATGTTCGATCGTTCGTCGAATTACGAACGTTTTCGGCCGTCCGCGCCAAATTCAAGTTGCGTTTCAAGGCCCATAATTCACTGCGGCATCGCAGTGCATTGCTGGCTGATGATTGGCCAAGCATGCACTATTACCCGCATGCTTGGCCAGGGTGGTTTTGGCCAATTATGGCTCAGGGGGTTTAGTACATGCCCCACACTATAAAAGGCCGCCTGCAGGTCGGCCTTGTGTAGTGTGTTGCGGTGGTTAAAAGAGAGAAGACAGATAGAAAGAGAGAGTGCCATTTTTAGTAGGTAGATAGAGTGTACTGCCTGAGTGCCTGAGTGTACTGCCTGTGTACTGCCTGTGTCCTCTGCAGTGTGCACCTAAAGTGGGTAGGTACCACGTGGGTAGGTACCGGAGCATGATGGGACTTTGACGTCATAAGAAAGGCCTATATAAACCGATGGGAGCCGCACCCGGCATAACAGCGGGGAGAAGCGTCGATTCAACATCTGGAGAAGAGAAGAAGATGTCACAGAAGAGCGGACTGGCACCGCTAGTAAGTGAGCTAACATGAAGATAGCGGCGGCCAGTCCTGAAAAAGAAGGCACCGGAGAGTGCCGAGTCAACAGCGGAGAGCGGGAGAAGACCCCCGGTGAGCGGAGAAGACCCCCAGAGAGCGGAAGAAGACCCCCAGAGAGTGAAAGAAGAAGGCCCCCCCCTGGTAAAAGAGCTAAAGAAGAGGGGGCCCCCCGGAGCTGTCTAATAAAATACTTTAAAAACCATGTGTTGTTTATTTGTTTTTACACTTTGCCTCCAGGTGAATGGGTAGGGGTACGATGTACCCCAGATTCATTCACCTAGGGTGGGGGGTGGTATCTGGGGGCCCCCTTATTAAAGGGGGCTCACAGATTCCGATAAGCCGCCCGCCCGCAGATCCCGACAACCAACGGCCAGGCCCTGTCCTTATCAATATGGGGACAGGGTGCTCTGGGGTGGGGGGGCCGCATTGTTGAGGGCATGCTGCCTGGTACGGCTCAGGAGGGGGGGGGGGGGGGGGGCGCTCGCTCGCCCCCATTACTTTCCGGACCGGCCGGGCGGCATGCTTTGAATACGCCATTTTTTTCGGCGTAGGGGGGTTCTCCTTACAATCCATAGCAGACCTAAGGGCCTGGTATGTCCCCTGGGGGAACCCATGCCGGATTTTTATTTAAAAATACGGCGTGGAGTTCCCCCTCATGATACATACCAAACGTTGTGTGTAGATTTGGCGGGAATCCAAGTCGGATCCCCGTCTCTTCCATGATGGCTTTGTCTCTATCGCGGCAAGCCAGCTCAGCGCTGGCTCCCGCGATAGGGCTCGTAGGTGGTCAATCTCGCTGAGAAAGGGAGTGAGATTGACACAATATCGCGGTCACCTACTGTACACGGCATAAGAGTTTTTTGAGCCTCCTCTTCACTGCACTAATGACAGGTACACACGATCATTTTTCAGGTTGTAAAAAAAAAACTTTTTTTTTTAAATGTCATTTAAAATGATCGTGTGTGGGCTTCAGAGCATTTTTCGGGTTCTAAAAAATGGGCAATTTCTTTTTCGAACATGCTCTATTTTTTCACAATGTTTTAAACAATATCGTTTTTCGTGTTGTAAAAAATGATCGTGTGTGGGCTTTAACGACGTGAAAAACCTGCACATGCTCAGAAACAAGTTATGAAACGGGAGCTCTCCTTCTGGTAAAACTACCGTTCATAATGGAGTAAGCACATTCATCATGCTGTAACAGACAGAAAAGCACAAATGGTCTTTTACTAACACAAAATCAGCTAAAGCAGCCCAAAGGGTGGCGTCATCCGAATGGAACTTCCCCTTTTATAGTGCCGTTGTATGCATTGTACATCACTGCACTTTGCTAGAGCATTTTTTTTATAAAGATCATGTATAGGCAAGGCCGTTTTAATGATGAAGTTGAAAAAAGAGTATTTACTCGAGAGTCAAAACTATATTTCTACCACAGTACAAAACTCTGGTGTGGCCACATCTTGAGTTTGCCATTCAGCACTTGATATAGTCCATAGAAGGGAAATAAAACTAATATGGGGACTGGAGGACCCCGGTTACAAGGATTGACTATAAGCATTAAACGTGTTCTCCCTGGACAAGAGACACTTGAGAGGAGATATAAGAGTGATATGCAAATACCTCCACAGTGATTCTAGCTTAAGAAGACACACGGCCACTCAATGAAATTGGAGGAGAAGCAGTTAAACCATGTAGGACTTTCTTTATTGTCACGTACACACGATAATTTTTCGCGTTGTAAAAAACTTTATTTTTCAGGATCTAGAAAAAACTAATTTTTTTAAGACATGTGAATGTTCCACTTGCTTTGCTTGAAGCAGCTTGGCATTGCATGTGTTTGCTGAGCCTATGATCTACTAGGACCCCTGGATCTTGTTCCATCCTGGATTTCCCCAAAAGTTCTCTCCATAGCAAGTAATTGGCATTCATATTTTTAGCGTCAAGTGCATTACTTTAGATTTGTCAACATTACTGTAAAGCCTCGTACACACGACCAGTTTTCCCGGCAGGAAAACTGCCAGGAGAAATAGAGAACCTGCTCTTTATTTTCCGTCTGGATTCCAGGCAGAGTGTTTCCTGCCGAGAAAACCGTCATCTGTATGCTTACCTGTGCGAGGTAAACCCATGCATGCTCGATAAGATTTTGACGCATGCGCGGTAGCATACAAGCTTAGTGTGGGGTGTAGCAATATGACAGCCATGGCATCAAATGTGACAAACGCTGGCTCATCGTAGTCAATGCTGTAACCCCATTTTTGCTATTCGAAAGAATGGCGGTTTGTTTGTGTGGCCGTCTGTATGCACGGCTTTGCAAGGCAAGCTTGCCAGGAATCCCGTCAGGAAAACCAATGTTTTATTCCTGATGGTATTCCCGGTCATATGTACAGGGCTTGAATCTCATTTTCCATGTAGTTGTACATCCCTTTATTTTATTGAGGTTGTAAAGTTTCTATATCCTGCTGTGAAGTTATTACCCTGCTTAGCTTTGTTTCATCAGCGAACACAGTAATTGAGCTATTTATGCCAACCTCTGTAACAGTTATGAACAGTTTAAACAGAATTGGTCCAAGGACAGAGCCTTGGGGCACCCCACTTACCACTCCTGACAATCTGAGTACACACTATTTATCACCACCCTTTGGACACATCCTTGTAACCCGTTTTCTATCCAGTTACATATCCTAAGGTCCATGCCAACAGATCAGATATAAATATCGGCTAGAGCAGTGGTTATCAACCCTGTACTCAGGGCCCACTAACAGGCCGGGTTTGCAAGATAAGTGAAATACATTACATGTGATATCATTTGCTGCTCAGTGATTAAAGTATTCTTGTCTGCATCTCCCCAAGGTAATACATAAAGCCTGGCCTGTTAGTGGGCCCTGAGGATAGGGTTGATGACCACTGAAAAATAAAATATGGACAGTCGCACTCAAAAAACCTTGATGGTTGTCTTTATTTAAAAAAGGAAAAATGCACTACAAGTCACAGCACACCACACGGGAGTAAAACAGCTGATGCATTTTGAACTATAAATTAGTGCTTAATCATAGATGATCCATCAAGGTTTTTTGGAGTGCGTCTTTCCATATTTTCTTTTTCTATTTGTTGCCTTGTGCATTGCCAGCACCCTTGATCTTTTGAGACTACACTGATCATCCCAACACAATCCACCTAGAGCGGTAACTTTCTTTCTTTCATTGATGACCACTGAGCTAGAGATATGCATAAAGACACAAAAGACCCAAGTTCATAGTCAATAAAACCCTTCAATAAAAGTATTGAATAAAGCGAAAAAAATATGAAAAAAAATTGAAAATACAACTACTGTATTGCAAACAAAACACATTTTGAAATAATGAAAGACAGATGTGTATCTAAAGCACAACCATAACTATTTTACATGGAGCTGAAAAAAACATATACTCTACAATTGACAGAATAAATACTTGAAAGAACTTTCAACAGTCAAGTTATATTTAAAACTTTTTACGAAAGAAAATGCATCATAAAAGTTTTCAGTACAAATAATCTAAAAGCTCCTAATAAAAAAAGTATTTAAATGGAAAAAAAGGTACTGGATTTCTTTGTTATTTACAGTATTTGTTTTGACAACTCAATTGTTTAAATTATTATTTGTTTCAATTTAGAAAGAACATTTAGTAAATATGTAAATAAATAAGAAACCTTTGAATTGCACATAAAATGTGATATTCCGATTATTTGGTCATTTTGGTTCTTTATGGGTTAAAGGATACATGGAACAGAATGTACAGTAAATCTCTAGACAAAGTTGCATATTTCATATTCTGTACTTTTACTTCTCTGTGCACTGAAAACGATTTTGTACCTATGGCTATTGTCAGAGAGGACATTTTTTCATACAGTGAATAACTTCTATGGTGCAAATAAAAAAAAAAGAAGACAAAATGATATGTATGAGGCTTACTTAATAAAGTGCAAATGCAATAGATTCTAATCATTACTGTGTACACATGCTTTAAATTAAAGTAGCCTGATTTTGTATGAAACGCAAAGAGGAGAATTGTTTTAGAACATTAACAAATTGTTTTAATACAACATATTCTATAAATGTCAAATACTGTATATGTAAATGTTATTTGCCTAGGATTCCCTGTTAAGTAGGTTAATGGCTTTCAGCCAAATTGGCTCAAGTGTCTGTGTATGTCTATCCAAATGAATTTGTGCCCATCTGCCTATGTGATTATAGATTACCTGGTTATCTTCAGTAGGCATAAATTGTTATATAAAATTCCTAATTGACAACAGAAATAAAAACAAACTGTGAAAGTAAACCTGTACTTTTCTACAGGACAAAACTGCATGTTTGTTGTGCTACAGACACCATTAGGTGACCTCTGGCACATCAATACACCATTAGAGCGCTGCCAGATTTCTATACAAGCCTGAAAATCAGAATCTGTTCAGGGCATCATGGCCATTGAATCCACCAGAGAATTTATATTAATCAATTTTCAGTGATCCCATTTAATAAGATTCTGATGATACTGAAGATACCGATGCAAGTGAAACACAGTGACAATACATTGTAACACCGTTTTCATTTTTAATCTATAGTTTGGCTTCATAATAACTTTATATTAGAAATAAGCAAACTTATAAAATGTTTGATCAATTTTATATATTGACCAGTTGTTTTAGATCCACTTTTCTAAAATTTGGAAAGCTCCAAAATGCAGAGTTTCTCAAAGGAAGTCCCATTAAATTCATCTCAAATCTCAGCCAGACTCCAAAAAAAGTATGTCATAGAACAGCAAATGTTACAGAATTGCACAAATTGGTTAAAGTGTTTGTAAACCCTCAGAGTGAAGTTGTAAACCCTCAGAGTGAAGTTAATCTTAGCAGATATTAGATAACACAGGCGGCTGATAGATGCCTGTGAAAGAGCACTTACTTGTGTAATTTCTGTGTAAATCGTATTTTAATCGGCAATGATGTCATGCACGATTGCACAGTATGCTCTTTAATTAACGGCATGTAAATTGTGCTGTTTGTGTATGTCCTGCTTGAGGGAAAATTACTGTGAGTGAGACTCCCCTCTGAACAGCACAGAGGGGAAGTCTTGCGATGCTGCAATGATTCTTGTCTTCCTGACACTCCCCCTTGTGAATAAGATGTCACACATCGAGGCTTGGTTAGGGTGCTACAACGCATATGCAAGATTTTCTAAGGCAAACACAGTAAGGGCGTAAGTGATGTAGGCAACAGATTCTGCACTAAAAATGGTGCGGCGGTCAATACCCGGGAATTTAAGAGAAGAAAAAAAAACAAAATAAGGTACTTGCAGACCTTGCAGACCTTGTTTAGATTTATATTGATTATGACTTGATTGATTTAATGAGCTACTGAATGTTAGATTTGAAAAAAAAATAAAAATAGGACAGTGTTAGCTTCCTCTTTAAGGAAACCCCTGGTAGCTCTGCCTGAGAAAATGATGGGATTAAAATCAAGCTGAGTCTTTTGCTTTAAAATTTTACCAGGGATTTTAGCATAGAAGAGTTGGACCTGGTTGCACTGGCAGTTAGGAAGAGGGTGCTAAGAAATTAGCAGCAGCAGATATAAGTCAGAAACAACCTTTGAAAAAGACTTTGGTCTTTTTTATCCCAGAAGTAATTTGGAAATTAGAACTTCCAAAAGTAACTCTGAAATTCAGATACATATTTGGCCTTGAAAACCTGTGAGATTCAGTCCACATTTAACGCCATTCCAAATGTGGAATCCACTCTACTTGTATATGATATATGGCTATTATTTTACCATATAATTGCTAACATCATTATAATTTCAGGCCACCAATAAAATCCTATTGATCATTTTTGTACTTCCATGGAAGCAACAGGGATTGGAAAAGTGATTTTGGAAAAATCATTCTCAATGAAATTTTTTATTTAAAGGGTGTGATTGTAGGCAGGGTGATTTGGTATCATTAAGTTTTCTGTGTTGTTTCCATTCATTCATGTATGTCTCTTCTGTTCATATATTTGATCATTGTTTTGTTTTTTAATGAAAAGGGACACACAGACAGGTTCAGGACAATTGAAAGCCTAACCACCAGGAGCCTTTTAAAAGTTGTTGCAACTTTATAAATAACTCAAACCATTATAACTTCACTTTAGCTGTTGACAGTGACATATTTTGCCAAATGATAAACTTTAAAGCCTAAGCTTACCTAAAAAAAATACCTACGTGTATACGGATGGTGCAGTGGGCAGGTATTTCTTTGATAGACTATGTTGCGGATTGTTTTACATTTTCTTTTTGTATTTGAAACCTCGATGTATGTCTGTTTTTTACATGTGTCTCAATAAACTTTTTTTCTGGATAAAAAAATAAATAAAATACCTACAATGGACATGATCTTCAGTGAGACATTTCCCTTGTTCGGCTGTGTCTTCCTTTCACTGAAATCTTCCTCCTCCAATGCCCACACCAGATGCTGCAATCTTCCAGTGTTGTGAACGTTAAGAACAACAAGTAGTTG
Organism: Rana kukunoris; assembly: GCA_029574335.1. NCBI lineage: Eukaryota > Metazoa > Chordata > Amphibia > Anura > Ranidae > Rana > Rana kukunoris. The sequence continues at coordinate 20,297 of JAJQKJ010000603.1, forward strand.
TGACAGGCACTAATTAAGAATGCCAAACCATGCCCACCCTTTTCATCAACCGTTTCTGTTCATAAAAAAACATTACTACAGCTTCTCTGAATAAAACAGGATCTATGAATGGGAGACAGACGAATGGTTCATAGGTCCACCACTCCATTCATAAATCCTTTCTCATTCATAGAAGCTGTAGTAGTAGGTTCTATGAATGAAGCAGCTGAGTGGAAAGGGTGGATATAGTTGGGCACTCTTAGTCCGCAGACCAGTTTCAGCAGACAGATTTGATCGTCTGTACGGGCTAGCAGGCAGTTTCCAGCAGACAAAAGTTTTAAAGCATGCTTTAATACTTATCTGCTGGAAAGCTGTCTGTCCGACATGTCCACTGGTTAGTACACCTAATCAGCGGACAAAAATCCCCCGCATGCGTCGATTTGATTTGACGCATGCGTGGAAGTATTTTACTTCCTGGTTCGGTGATGTGGCGGCGTCCACATCACCGCCACGTCACCATGCTGTCTGTCCGCGGGGATTTTGGTTTGATCGTGTGAACACTGATCAAACCACAATAGCCCAGCAGACATGTCCGATGAAAACGTTCTGTCAGACCGTTTTCATCGGATAAATCTCCTCGTGTGTACGCAGCCTTAATCAGTTCTTTTAAAGTAGAACTATAGGCAAAACGTTTTTGTTTAATTTAGAAGAATATAGTATAGGGTAAGAGAGTGTTATAACCACTGTCAGATTTTTTATTTTGTTTGCCATCTATATCCCATAGCAGAAATTTCCCTTCACTTACTGTCCCATAGCCAAACAGCAAGTGAGAGGAAACACCTGCAAATTAAAAAAATTCCTTGGTGACCCCCAGTTCACTAGAACTAGTGTCCCCATAGGAAGTTTTTACCCTATTACTTTTATGGGGACAACCCAGAATTTTATTTTTGGAGGGTGAATCTCATTAACACGGGCAGATACATCAATAAAAACTAACAGGGGTTCTATTCCCTCTACGCTCTATCCAGAGCTAAAAAAAAAATTTTTTGCTTTTAGTTATATTTTAATCCTCAATCCCTCAGAAGATTATAGCAGTGTGGGTGGGGGTGCATTAGAGAAGTACGATTTCAGCAAAAGGAATACACATCTGCACAAAATACATCCCACAGAAGGTAAGCAATCTCACTTCTGCAGATTGTAACAAAATATGGAAAGATCCCTCCGGTCCTGTTGGAAAAAGTCCGATACGAGCTTTTGGTCTGGAATCCCAACCGTGTGTATGCTGCATCAGACTTTTTCCAATGGAAAAACTGATGGAAAAAGATAGAGAGCAGGTTATCTTTTTTTGCCGTCAGGAGAAAAATCTGATCGGAATTTCCTATCGTGTGTACAAATTACGAAGCGCAAAATTCTGACGCATGCTCGGAAACAAATAGACGCATGCTCAGAAGCATAGAACTTAATTTTCTCAGCTTGTTGTAGTCTTTTACGTCACCACTTTCTTGGCAGTCAAAAGTTTACCAAACTTTTGTGTTACCGTGTGTATGTAAGGCAGACTTGAGCGGAATTCCGTCGGAAAAAAACATCCAACTTTTTTCCAATGGGAAAAAATTATTGTGTATATAGGGCATTATAGGCCAATCCCCGACGACGTCTTTTGATGACGAAACGCGTAGGTGTGGCCTAAGCAGTGGTGTGTCATCACGTCCACCAGATACGGATTACACAGCACGGAGCCCTAATACACTAGCACGAAGCAGAGGACAAGCCGCAATCTTCCATTACTATTCGCGCTGTACCTACAACTAAAGTGTGAGTGCATTTCCATTCATTTCTTTTGTCAAATAAACCCTTTTTCTACGTACTACACCATGGGTTGTTTTTTTGTTTTCTCTCCCATGAGCCTTTAAAAACATCCCTATACTTTATTCAACAACGCCGTGGAAACAACACATGTTCTGTCTGTTGCTCTGGAGAAGTCTGTCTGGGAATACTTTAATTATCCCTAGGCTCATTTGACCGGTGTATATACGGTCAATCTTTGTGGTAAGGAGTCAACCTTATTCACTGGGTGTTCTTTGGTGGAAGAAGATTTTATGTTTAGCTTCACTGATTATGGACTTTATTTATTGGATCACTTCTGAATCTCATTTCCTATAATCACACCAGCCTTTTTTTGTCACCTTATTCATAGGATATCCTATATTCAATTAATATTATCTCACATTATTATATATGTTATGATGATTTTAGCGCTGTACCTATAATTTTTTGTATATAGGGCATTAGACTTTAATATTTCTTCTGAATTTCGTGGAAGTGAAAAAATTTTTTTTAATTTTTGCTCGTCCCTACTTATTAGTTTTGCTAATATCTCTTGGGCAGCCGAGCATGCAGATTCCTAGTTCTTCCATCTTCCATGGCAAACACAACACAGTATATTCATAAGCAAAACATTAGTATTAGATGGAATGACCCTTTAACCACATCCCACCTGGCCTATAGCAGATTTAGAGCTGGATGGGGGATCAGTTATCCTGACTGGGCATCATATGATATCCAGCAGGATAAGCTGGGTGATCGGTAGTAGGGATGGGCCGAACGGACCTCTGTTCGGTTCGCACCAGAACATTTGAACACTGCAAAAGAACATTTGTCTCTACTGTTTCTTACCTGTTAATGATTTATTAGAAAAAAAAAAAATTATATATATATATATATATATATATATATATATATATATATACAGTGCAGAAAATAAGTATTTGAACACCCTGCTATTTTGCAAGTTCTCCCACTTGGAAATCATGGAGGGGTCTGAAATTATCATCGTAGGTGCATGTCCACTGTGAGAGACATAATCCAAAAACAAAATTCCAGAAATCACAATTTATGATTTTTTAACTATTTATTTGTATGACACAGCTGCAAAGAAGTATTTGAACACCTGTCTATCGGCTAGAATTCTGACCCTCAAAGACCTGTTAGTCTGCCTTTAAAATGTCCACCTCCACTCCATTTATTATCCTAAATTAGATGCACCTGTTTGAGGTCATTAGCTGCATAAAGACACCTGTCCACCCCATACAATCAGTAAGAATCCAACTACTAACATGGCCAGGACCAAAGAGCTGTCCAAAGACACTAGAGACAAAATTGTACACCTCCACAAGGCTGGAAAGGGCTACGGGGAAATTGCCAAGCAGCTTGGTGAAAAAAGGTCCACTGTTGGAGCAACCATTAGAAAATAGAAGAAGCTAAACATGACTGTCAATCTCCCTCGGACTGGGGCTCCATGCAAAATCTCACCTAGTGGGGTCTCAATGATCCTAAGAAAGGTGAGAAATCAGCCTAGGACTACACGGGAGGAGCTGGTCAATGACCTGAAAAGAGCTGGGACCACCGTTTCCAAGGTTACTGTTGGTAATACACTAAGACGTCATGGTTTGAAATCATGCATGGCACGGAAGGTTCCCCTGCTTAAACCAGCACATGTCAAGGCCCGTCTTAAGTTTGCCAATGACCATTTGGATGATCCAGAGGAGTCATGGGAGAAAGTCATGTGGTCAGATGAGACCAAAATAGAACTTTTTGGTCATAATTCCACTAACCGTGTTTGGAGGAAGAAGAATGATGAATCGCATCCCAAGAACACCATCCCTACTGTGAAGCATGGGGGTGGTAGCATCGTGCTTTGGGGGTGTTTTTCTGCACATGGGACAGGGCGACTGCACTGTATTAAGGAGAGGATGACCGGGGCCATGTATTGCGAGATTTTGGGCAACAACCTCCTTCCCTCAGTTAGAGCTTTGAAGATGGGTCGAGGCTGGGTCTTCCAACATGACAATGTCCCGAAGCACACAGCCAGGATAACCAAGGAGTGGCTCTGTAAGAAGCATATCAAGGTTCTGGCGTGGCCTAGCCAGTCTCCACACCTAAACCCAATAGAGAATCTTTGGAGGGAGCTCAAACTCCGTGTTTCTCAGTGACAGCCCAGAAACCTGACTGATCTAGAGAAGATCTGTGTGGAGGAGTGGGCCAAAATCCCTCCTCCAGTGTGTGCAAACCTGGTGAAAAACTACAAGAAACGTTTGACCTCTGTAATTGCAAACAAAGGCTACTGTACCAAATATTAACATTGATTTTCTCAGGTGTTCAAATACTTATTTGCAGCTGTATCATACAAATAAATAGTTAAAAAAATCATACATTGTGATTTCTGGAATTATTTTTTTTGATTATGTCTCTCACAGTGGACATGCACCTACGATAACAATTTTAGACCCCTCCATGATTTCCAAGTGGGAGAACTTGCAAAATAGCAGGGTGTTCAAATACTTATTTTCTGCACTGTATATATATATATATATATATGTTTTTAGGTAGCGCCGCCTGGATATGTAATGTAGACATGTGCGTTCCCTTTCGTAACGAAAGGATTTTCGTACAAATTTGTTAGTATTCGTACATTCGGATCAATTCGAACATCTGAAAAGCTGAAAGAACCAAAATACGAAAATTACAGAATTACGAATAAGCAAAATAACAAACAAGCAAAAATATGAACGCATGATTGGACAATCTTACTAAAATACAAAACACCGAAAAAGCAAAAGAACGAAAATCAGATCTATAACAAATGATTTGCATTCCGCATTTTAAATCCTTTTGTCTGTTCGTATTTTCATTCGTATGTTCGTATTTTCATTTGTGTGTTTTGTCTGTTCGTAATATTGTGTACTTGTGTCGTTCTTTTGAATGGTCACTGGGCAGTGTAGTTAGTGAGTGATTACTTAATATCTTAGCCAATCAGCTTATGTCTTTTGTGCTGAGTCACATTGTACAGTGTAAAGGCTTGTACACACGATCGGACTTCAAACAAACTTTTCCGTGGATTTTTGTCTGAAGGGAGTTGGCCAGACTTTTGAAACTGAAAAAGTTTGTCCGATAGAGCGTATACACGGTCGGATTTTTCAGAAAACGCTAATTTTGAAGTTTGTTGTCAAAAAGTCCGACCGTGTGTCTGGGGCTTAAGAGAAAGTATATCTTAATATGGATTAGCCGCGTGTTGCTATGTATTTACGAAAGTACAAAATTACGAATCCATTAAACGAAAATTATCTAACAAAATGACAAATTTCGAATCAACGAAAATAAATTAGACAGAATTACGAATCATTCAGTATAAACGAAAATAAAACTGTTAAGAAAATACGAACGGGCCTGAATAGGAAAACTTGTGTTTTACGAAATGCGAACGGGTCTGAATAAGAAAACTTGAATTTTACGGAATTACGAATCTTTACGAATCTACGGAACGAGACAAAACAAAACAAAAAAATACTATTTTTGTTGTTGTGCACATGTCTAATGTAATGTGTTGTTAATATGTTGTATGTCGTATTGCTATAAATTTGACTATCAGTAGATGGGATAAGCTTTTTACCATCACTGTTTTTTTATATCCTCCTAGAGGGAGGTGATTATAGTTCCTCTGTGTATTTTCATTTAGTTTCTCTCCTCTCTTTCACAAACGCTTTGATTGTACGAAGGGCTAGTCGTTACGTTTGCATATACCAAAAATTGTAAGTCTTACAAACAGTATATTTTGTCTGTTGCATGGTACTCTTTTAAAAAGCTGCTTTATACAGTCAGCAGTACAGTTTTGTTTTATAAAAGTGAGCTTAGTTATTATTCTAGAACAGTTTTCTTTCAATCCATTTTTCTTCTACTTAATAGATCAAAGGCCAGCTCTCCCATTCTTTTATTTCCCTATGAAACAAGATTGAACAAGATTGAACTTGTCACATCATACTTAAACCTTCAGTGTAAATTGTAGTCCTTTGTTTTTGGCACAGACTGTTTCTTAGTGGATGTTTGTGACATTTTCTTTCAACTACCAATGCTGTACCATTAAGAGCACCTTAATGATTGCTTGCTGCCAAGTTAACTCTGTAACTGTCCAAAAGTGTTATTTTATTAATTCAAACAATGTAACAGCAGCACAGGGTGAATATGACAATTGTATTCGCATGTATTTACAGCCTAATTCCTGCCATTTCTTTTGCTTTGGATAGTATAGGGAATCTTTTTGAATAGTTTTTGTTATTTTCAATGCCCATCAGTGAAGAAGAAAATGTACTTATTTAAAAAAATATATAACAAACAAAAGAAAAACATATATATTTTTAAATGTTCAGTTTTTTTTTTTATTTGTTTAGCAAAAAATATATTTTTTTTACCAAAAATATGTAGAAGAATACATATCGGCCTAAACTGAGGAAAAAAATGTTTTTTTTTATATATATATTTTGGGGGATATTTATTACAGCAAAAAGTAAAACATATTGCATTTTTTATAAAATTGTCGCTCTATTTTTGTTTATAGCACAAAAAATAAAAACCGCAGTGGTGATCAAATACCACCAAAAGAAAGCTCTATTTGTGGGGAAAAAAAAGGACACCAATTTTTTTGGAAGCCATGTCGCACGACCACGCAATTGTCAGTTAAAGCGACGCAGTGCCGAATCGCAAACACTGGCCGGGTCTTTTAGCTGCCTAAAGGTCCGGGTCTTAAGTGGTTAAACAGCGACAGCACTGAAAGCTAAAAACTGGCCTGTGCAGGAAGGGGGTGTTAGTGTCTAGTATTAAAGTGGTTAAAGAATCTGACCAACATTGGTAGCATTAATAATATTTTCATGAAATCAAAATGACAGAAAAATGACAGAAGAATTTTGGGCTGATTTCAGACCTGAAACAGACCAAAATACGCACAGGGATCCTGTGCAATTTCGCACTGGAGCCACATCGGAGATATGTGAATCAGCTCCAGAAAGAGCCATTCACATTCTTCTGCTATTGCGAATTGGATGCGGTGATACCATTCCTGATTCCCACTGAGGATGGCAGCGGGGGAAGCCGAGAGCTGAGTGATTGATCAGCTTCAGCTGCCGACATCGCGGGCACCCTGGACAGGTAAGTGTCCATTTATTAAAAGCCAGCAGAATGCATTTTTAAATAAGATGCATTTCACAGTAAAGTATTAGAAGATTCTTTGTATGCTAAAAATGTGGAAATACATCTATCTATACACTTTGCTTTTGTTTTATGCATGTGTGTTTACATGTGTACTGTATGTAAAAATATTAATATATACCATATATATATATATATATATATATATATATATATATATATATATATATATATATATATACCCACTCTGTAAGCAATGTGTTTACAAGACTATAACAAGTCATTAGTGGCATAGTTTCACAGTGTATGGAGTACAAAAGAGACATAGATATACACATAATTTAATTCTTTCTTAGAAGCAGTGTAAGTACAGGATCCTGCTGAGAAACGGAAATTATAATTGTATTTGATACATCTGAATTAGTACACAGGGGGTACTAGAGAATGTGATCGTAGTAAATTGTAAGTGCATTTGGTGTAATAGAAGAGGAAGCAATAACATTAATTGATTTCCAGGGCAAGTTTGGTTTGGAACTTGATTAGTATTTCTTATCTAAGGACTCTGCTAAAATCTAGCACACTCCAAGGGAGCCAATTAGTTTCCTTTACTCCCTGGATTATGATTACATCCAGACAATTAAAATGTATGAATTCCTTAATGGTAGAAGGCAGAGGTTAAATAAAAGCATTAAGAAAATAGAATTTTAAACATTACAACTGCTAGCTCCACCTTCTATTACTCATACTTTGTTTTCTTCAGATTAATATTTTTTACTGGACAGCATCATTCACGTAATTTCTAAACCCATTTTAAGTAGACATTTTACATATACTGTATAACCAAAGAAAAAATGCCATAATTTTGAAGTCATATCTTTTTTTATTTAAAAAATGGCCTACAAAGACACAGTAAGAGGCAAAGAAGTAACAATGAAATGAGCACAATGTTAAGCTTGAAGGCTTTGATGGGTTAAATAACTAATAACAAACATGATGTGCACCTTGCAAGGGAAAATTCTCTTAGCTTGAAGTTGAAGTTCAGTCAAATACTAACTAAACTTAAAGTGGTTTTAAACCTCAGTCATGTAACCTGAACAAAGCACATATATCTGTAGTGTATATCATTTAAAGGGGTTGTAAAGACAAAAATATTTTCCTCTTAAATTAAAGTCTGAAAGTAGCTGATAAAGTAAAAAGTAATTTTTTGCATTACAGTATAACTAGTTTGATACCTGTTGAAATAAAGCTGTTTTATTCACCTCCGTCACTCCTCAATCGTTATTCTCACTGACTTCCTGGTTTGAGGTGCACATTCATTCTTGCTACATCACGGCCTAATGGGAACTACAGTTCCCATTAGGCTTAGCCTCCATGCTTGTGAGGAATAAGAGAGCATCTTCACGCAGGGCTGTAGTCATAGGGAGGGGTGAGCACATTCTGCTTTCAACCATGCAAAACGGCTCAGATGCTGGTGGAAAGCAAGAAGAGGAGAGACAGGAAATGGCATTTTCAAACCTGCTTTACTGTATTTTGGAGGTCAAAAGGAAAAAACTAGGTAAGTGATATTTAAATGCTCTAGCTTACAACAATCAATTGATCTAATAAAAAATGAACCTTTAGTGTTCCTTTAAGGCCAGTCACTTCACTGGGTATATGAGAGGGTTTACAACCACTTTAAACCTGCCCCCACCCCCATTTTAAGCCCTTTCTAACTACCCTGTAAAGGAAAGATGTGTAAACTTATCTACTCTGAGGGAGCTCTGATTCGGCCACAAGACCTGCTATAATCGACGGCTTAGTTTAACAGCTTGCCGACTAGCCACCATCATACTGCAGCAGGTCGGCACGATCCCGCAAACTGTAGTAGGAGTACACCGGCTCCTTTAAGCGGGATAACAGGTGCACATGCCCTCTGCACTGCGGGGTTGCGCAAGCGTGTGTCCGACGGTCACTCCCACCGCAAGCCACGCGCGGTCTCAGTCATGAGAGCCAGAACAGGTGCCTGTGTGTAAACACACAAATCCCTGCTCTGTGAGGAGAGACATATTGTGAGTTCCTACTAGCTAGGAACAATGATCTGTCATATCCTCTAGTCAGTCCCACCCCCTACAGTTATGACACATGATAGGGAACACAGTTAACTCCTTGATCGCCCCTAGTGTTAACCCCTTCCCTGCCAGTGACATTTATACCGTAATCGGTGGATTTTTATAGCATTGATCACTGTATAATTGTCAATGGTCCCAAAAACGTCTAAAAAGTGTCCAATCTGTCCCCTATAATGTTGGAGATCACATATCACTGCCATTACTAGTATAAAAAAAATAACAATAATAAAAATGCCAAAAATCTTTTTTTTTTTTTTCTAAATTGTCGCTTCTTTTTAATATTGCAAAATTTCATTTTATTTGGGCACAGCGTCACACGACCTCACAATTGTCAGTTAAAGCGATGCAGTGCCATATTGCAAAAAATGGCCTGGTCATTGAGCAGCCAAATCTTCCAGGGCTGAAGTGGTTAAGTATAGTTAGCATTTGACTGGGCTTCTGCTTTAATAAATGATGTGAAACTCTGCTGACTTCCAACATCAAATCATGTGCAAGTAAATACTGTTTTTGTTTGTTTTTTTATTTCTTTGCACATGATTGGATAATTTTTGCAAAGTACATTTTTACTTCATTCATTAACCAGATGCCTACCGCCCACCGTCGTTATACGGCAGGATGGTGGCAGTGCTGGGCGAGAGCACGTAGCTCTACGTCCTCCCTTTAGCGGCCACTAGGGAGCACGCGTGCTGCCGGCGGCCCGTGCAAGCGCCCCCGCTCGTCCCCCGAGGGCACGCGATCACCGCCGGGCACGCGCACTCGTTCGTTACAGAGCGGGGACCAGGAGCTTTGTGTGTAAACACAAAGCTCTCGGTCCTGTCAGCGGGGGGTAACGCTGATCTCCTGTTCATACAGTGTATGAACAGAAGATCAGTGATTTCCCCTAGTGAGTCAACCCCCCCATACAGTTAGAATACACCCAGGAACACACTTAACCCCTTCCCTGCCCCCTAGTGTTAACCCCTTCACTGCCAATGGCATTTTTATAGTAATCCAATGCATTTTTATAGCATTGATTGCTATAAAAATGCCAATGGTCCCAAAAAAATTTCAAAATTGTCTGATGTGTCCGCCATAATGTCTCGGTACTGAAAAAAAATGCTGATCGCCGCCATTACTAGTAAAAAAAATATTAATTAAAATACCATAAAACTACCCCCTTTTTTGTAAACGCTATAAATTTTGCGCAAACCAATCAAACGCTAATTGCGATTTTTTTTTTACAAAAAATATGTAGAACAATACGTATCGGCCTAAACTGAGGAAAAAAAAAAAAATTATATATTTTTTGGGGATATTTATTATAGCAAAATGTAAAAAATATTGCATTTTTTTTCAAAATAGTCGCTCTATTTTTGTTTATAGCACAAAAAATAAAAACCGCAGAGATGATCAAATACCACCAAAAGAAAGCTCTATTTGTGGGAAAAAAAGGACGCCAATTTTGTTTGGAAGCCACATCGCACGATCGCGCAATTGTCAGTTAAAGTAACGCAGTGCCGAATCGCAAAAAGTGCTCTGGTCTTTGACCAGCAATATGGTCCGGGGGTTAAGTGGTTAAACAAAGTGAAAATCCCCTTGCAATGTAAAATGTCTACTTGTTTTTGGTTTATCAAACCTATTCTCTCTTATTGAGGCATTAACAATTCTTGAATAAGAGGCAGGTGTTTCTACACCATACATTTTTTCCACAGATTCTGGACTGCAATGACCTGTAGGTTCTCCTGTTAAAACCAGTGGTGAATGAGTCTTTCAAAGCCATTTTATACTAAATTTGTATTTGTGTTTTGTTACAATTCATAGTAACAAATCTAGACTCATGTTCAACTAAAAGACAAACATAAATACAGTTTTGCATCCCCAGAATTTTAAACTTGTAGATGTAGAAGAAGGAAAACATTTTTATAAACTTTATAATATCTATGATGTTGTTTCTTATAAACACTAGTACATAGTAATATTTAGTGCAATTACAAACACATCCAGATTTTTTTTTTTTATATATATATATGGAAAAGATTTGTAAAGCTAAATTAGTTGATACTATTTAATATTTGTGAAACCTCGTCTTAGCTTTTCCAGACCATCCTAGCAGTTTTATGCCAAGTGGGTGAGATGTTGGAGTGTAGGGTTGTAGTTTCAGTGTTATGAGTTTCACAAACTTCTAGGGGTTAATGTGTATACAGTATATATAAAAAATAAAAAAAATTGCAAATATCTCATTATTCACTCAAAAGTAACAAATAATACCGTAATTTTTGTAACATCTGTAAAGTCAGTTTCTATTTGTCACCTTTTGTTGAGCGAATGTAACCTTTCCTTATAATTTGATCCTTAAGCCCTGTACACACGATCGGTTTGTCTGAAGAAAACGGACCAATGGACAGTTTTCATCGGACAAACCAATTGTATGTGGGCCCCATCGGTTTGTTTTCCATCGGTGAAAAAAAAAAAGAACATGTTTTAAAATTTTCCTATGGATAAAAAACTGATAGAAAAAAAACATTGTCTGTGTGGAAGTCCATCTATCAAAAATCAATGCATGCTCAGAATCAAGTTGACGCATGCACGGAAGCATTGAACTTCATTTTTCTCAGCACGTCGTAGTGTTTTACATCACCGCGTTTGGACACGGTCGGATTTTTGACCAAAAATCCATCGGATTAGATTCCATCAGATATCCTATCGTGTGTACAAGGCTTTAGACAAAATAGCCATAGGAACATTCATCGATAGGGATAATAGCCTAACACTATAGGCTAAGAATGTTTGACCAGAAGGGGAAATCACGAGTGAAACCTTTGCACTGCATAAACCATCTATCAAGAGTCCTGTGCGAATGGTTGAACACATAGTTGTCCTCCAGCTGCTGTATGCAATAAAACATTTATCAGAGGTATTACCATGCTGCTAAATGTGATTGCTTCTAGCTCAGGGCTCCTGGTTGCTAGGCATCCAACATCTACCAGCATCCTAACAACCAATGACTGGGGATTAGCCCGATATTCGCCTGTTTGCTGAATAGTGAACAATTTGGGGTGTTCGTGGCAAATTCGAAAGCTGCTGAACACCCTTTAAAGGTCTATGGGAGTGATCAAAAATGCTAACTTTAAAGGTTAATATGCAAGTTATTTTCATAAAAAGTGTTTGGGGACCTGGGTCCTGCCCCAGGGGACATGTGTAAAGGCAAAAAAAAAGTTTTAAAAGCAGTGATTTTATTAATGCCTAAAGTGAAACAATAAAAGTGAAATATTCTTTAGATTTTGTACCTGGGGGTGTTTATAGTATGCCTGTAAAGTGCCGCATTTTTCCCGTGTTTAGAACAGTCCCTGCACAAAATGACATTTCTAAAGGAAAAAAAGTAATTTAAAACTACTCGTGGCTATAATGAATTGTCGGGTCCCGGCAATACAGATAAAAGTCATTAAAAGAATGGCATGCTCTTTGGGTCTGGTATGAACATTAAGGGGAACCCCAAACCAAAATGTAAAAAAAAAAAAGCATGGGGGTCCTCCCAAATTCCATACCAGGCCCTTCAGGTCTGGTGTGGATATTAAGGGGAACCCTGTGCCAAGTTAAAAATAAATGGCGTAGGATCCCTCTCACGGTGTTCACGTGTTCGAACAAATTGTTTGCCTGTTCGCATGTTCTGCTGCAAACCGAACGGGGGGTATTTGGCTCATCCCTACCAATGACTCGTCTGCTGTCAGTGTGTGATTTCTATTTGTTGTTTCCATTTTCTGCTATCTGCATGAGTCACTTCTGACAAGTGATACCAACTTCAGGAGAGGAGAGCTCCATCATTGTGAATGACCGCTCAGCTGTACATGTTTCCCTCTGAGACTGTGTAGTAGGGTTCCTTTAAGATGCATTGTTCGTTCACTTACCTAAAGGGGTTGTAAAGTGTTGTTCCATCTGAAAGCCTGGAACCACCCTCCATCCTGGACCCTGCGATTCCTGGGAAAGATCTACAATCCCTCCAACCATCACTCTCCATAGAGCCGTCCATCCGAGGAGCTCTCATAAGCGCATCTGACACAGTGCTTCTGGCATGTGTGTCCACCTCATGTGGTAAGAGTACCCATCCTCCTCTTTTATCTACCAGTTTGGTTATCCTGCATGCCCATTAAAGTGGATCACGCATACCATCTGATTCTCCAGTAACACAGGAGCGGTGTATAGGAGTGTTTCATATGAAGACTTGCCTGTTTTTATACATTGTTCTTTGAAGGACTTCCTCTGTAGTTTATATTTCACACTCCACCAATTGCATCCATAGGGTCTCACCACCCTCTCTGTACGTTTTTGTATTGTGTTTTTGGATCACCCCATTACAATCTCACCGATTTGGATGGGATTGGTGTATATTGCTTCACGCAAATTCACGTTCACCAGCGCTGCACTTATTTTTCTTTCATCGTCTGCTGTCAGGGCTACTGCAGGTATCTCTACCAGTTAATAATAACACAGTGCATTTATGAGTCATCTTAATACAACTATGGAACAAGTTTAACCCAGAAGAAATCATTGCTTTTCAAAATAAATGACTCACTTATTGCTAAATTATCACATGGATGTTTCATGGCATTACTGAAACAAACTTCTGTAAACAGATGTGTTAAGAGTTTAGTAATTAGAAAATGCATGCTGTTATGTTAGTGAAGATAAAACGTTGTATACATTGCCTAAAAACTAATCACAGCTCTAGTGTATTGGAAAATAAAGCCAATAGAGACTATGTAATTCCAAGTTGCTTTAGGAAATTCAACAGGATATCAATTCTTCAAGAGTTATCATTTAAAAGAAGTTGGGTATTGTAATATGACAATGATCCAAAACATGAGTGTAAAAACAAGACAAACAAACAAAAAGCTGTGCATGACAAACTAGCCAGAAGTGATACATTAATTCCCACTGAAATGCTGTGGCATCATCTATAGCAATCCTGTCAAGTGATAATTCCTAATAATATACGTGAACTGAGTTGGCCCACAATAGCACTGTATACATCTGCATACAACAATTACTTGAAATGATTGCCAATAAAGTTCCTCTAGACATGTGAATTCGTTTTTGTTAGAATGCATTTTCGTCCGAATCTGTTTTTTCGTTATCGTTTTTTAACAAACGATAACAAAAGAGCAAGAAACGAAAACCGAAAGGTCCGACATAAAAAATGCTTTATTTTCGTTTTTGTTGCGGTAAAAATTTGATATAGAGAGATTCGACATTATAGGGAAAAGATTTGACATTATAGGGAAAAGATTCGACATTATATGGAAAAGATTCGACACTATAGAAATAATAGATTTGACATTACAGAGATTAGATTTCAATTTATGAGAAAATAGATTTGACATTATTACTAGTTATACAACATTAGAATTCTTGTAGGTGGAATATTCGAACGGAAATGTATGATTCGATGTAAAGATTTGACGTTCCGTCGAATATTCTTTTGACCATTCGACAGAAACCAAGTATTATTGGATTTTCGGACGAAAGCTATTCCCCAACGAAAAACGAAATGAATCAAAACGATTTTCGGGAGTAACTAAATAAATGTATTTTCCAAATGAAAACGAAACAAAATATTCCAGTCTGCACATGTCTAGGTTCCTCTAGCTGCTAGCCATGAACGTTCATATACTTTTTCTATTAATAACCTTGAATATTTAAACCATTTCATTAATAAAAATTAGGTAGTGAGTGTTTTGTTTCTTTAAACAAAACAATTAACATATTATTACAGCATAGATGAACATAAATACGCACTTTACACACAGGATAAAAGGCACACACTTTTCTCTAACCTGTATTTGTCCAGCAAACATACTAGCACATACAGTACTGTATATTCTTGTTTTGCTGAATAAAGTCTTACTTTAAATGTTGTACTCTATAGCATGCTCTACCAATGCTGAATGAAACAATCAAATATTTTAATACCATATTTTCTTTTCTTGAGAGCATAGTGTTTTAAATGTTCCGCAGTTGAAAGAAGATTAAATTATAGCTCTCAGACATTTTTATAACTTTGAAACAGATAAGTGATGTATGTCAATGTGTTATTGCTACTGGCAGTTTGAGTCGACACAATTAGATGATACAGTTTCTTAGGTGAACTTTGAGTACATTTGTGACAACTGCTATGATTCAGACGATTTAAGATATTTTAAAGGTAGTAATTCATGAAAGTTTTATATGTGTATTATCAAATTATTTGAAAATTATGCTTTGGGTTCTTTTTGTGTTGCAGAGGAGGCATTTTAGGATTTGCTTAGTCTTTTTTATTCTGTGCAAACAAATAATGCAAATTAAATAAATGTTAAACATTTTAAAGAAATTATTTTATATTGTTTAGCCAATATCATAGTCTAGTCCCTGCTCACTTTCAAATGTATATATTTCCCTTATACTGTGATAGCTCACAGTGAAAAGGCCAATTGGACAGAGAACATTTTTTTAACCATAACAAATGTACTTTATGATCAGTGCTGTCATAAGTGTGGCTTAACAAATCCAGGTAATGTTGACCCTCTGGTATTATTATTTTTTTAACACTCATCCTGTCTGTAGTATACGGGTGAATTCACTAAGCTTTACAAATGCAATACAGGTGTCATATTACTCATTTGCATACATTATCACATGCAGTAAATAAAGTCCAACGATATTGCGGTATTTACCAGGGAAAAAAATGTGCCAGTAAAATATTGCCCCCCAATGCATACCAGACCCTTATCCAAGCATGCAGCCCGGGCAGGTCAGGAAAAGAGGGGCAAGCAAGCCCCCGCCACCCCCTGAACCAAACCAGGCCACATGCCCTTACAATGGGGGAGTGGGTGCTTTGGGGCAGGGGGATCTCTGTCCCCCACCCCAAAGGGCCTTCTCCTTACAACCATGGCCGATGGTTGTGCAGGTCTGCAGGCAGGGAGATTATTGAAATCGTGAAGCCTCCTTCAAGGAGGGCGCCCTCAGAATTCACCCCCCCCCCCATGTGAATGAGTATCGGGTACATAGTACCCCTACCTATTCACCACAAAAGTGTCAGAAAGTAATTAAAACACACACACAGTGTTTGACAAATCTTTTATTAACCACTTAAGCCCCGGACCATTTCGCTGGCCAAAGACCAGAGCATTTTTTGCGATTTACCATTGCATCACTTTAACTGACAATTGTGCTGTCATTCGACGTGGCTCCCAAACGAAATTGAGATCCTTTTTTTCCCTCAAATAGAGCTTTCTTTCGGTGGTGTTTGATCACCTCTGCGGTTTTTATTTTTTGCGCTATAAACAAAAATAGAGCGACAATTTTGAAATAAAATCAATACTTTTTACTTTTTTTCTATAATAAATGAGCAAGGAAAAGACACATGAAGGAGAGATGCGGGTGCTGCACGGCCCCCAGAAGATAATGGAAAAATGGGAAAGTTCTCCCATGGGGCTTTTGAACAGCAATATAATAAGTAAACACTATAAGATAAAATAAATGGTTCTTTATTGATATAATAATGATATCATATTGAGATTAAAAACAAAAAGTACTGTCTATATCATACAACATGATGTTCAATTGTGCAGGGTGAAAACTCCAACATTAACAGTTTTCCAAAAAAAATGTATAACCTTGAAAAATCACTGACGCGTTTTGACCTACGTGGTCATCTTCAGGGGGAAGGTTTGCTGTATATATATATATATATATATATATATATATATATATATATATATATATAGAGAGAGAGAGAGAGAGAGAGAGAGAGATATGCAACTTGAGGCATATCAAAGCATGCATTAAGTAAATTTATAAATAGAAACACTGATAATTACCACTAAAGAAAGAGATGGATGATCTCATAGCCAGAAAAGTAAGCCAGGTGCATGATCCAGAGAATTATGTGATGATTTCCATCTCCCAGAGAAACAGGAGACAAAAAAGTGGGCTTGCAAGGAGCCACACACTATACGCCCCCGGAGACAAAGAGAGAAAGGACCGGCAACTGCAGTATAATCCCAAATAATTGAGAATGTGTGTGTATATATATATATATATATATATATATATATATATATATATATATATATATATTTAGAGTCAAAAACAATCAAGTTATTAGAAAAGTAAAATGATAAACAGAGAGATGTAGTTATGGATAGATTGTGATTGGTTAGGTATCTATATATCTACTAAGTACAGTAATCAAATGTGCTGAAAGTGTAAGAATGTAAAGATAAAGCGTAGCGGTGTTGCCTGATGCATGTGATGGTGTAAGTGTGAAAGATGCAAAAAGAAATAGGAAAAAACTCTCTAATGAGACACATCTGTAGTGTGAGGGAATGTAATGGTGAGAGGATGAAGTGGAATGTGATGTTTCTATAATAAATATCCCCCAAAAAATCTATAAAAATGTTTCCACAGTTTAGGCTGATACATATTCTTCTACATATTTTTGGTTAAAAAAAATAAGCATGTATTGATTGGTTTGCACAAAAGTTATAGGGCCAGATCCACAGAGAGAGTACACCGGTCTACTGATACACCGACGTACTTTCAAAGTTCTCGCGTCATATCTTTAGTTTGAATCCTCAAACCAAGATACGGCGGCTTCTGGGTTAGATCCGACAGGTGTACGCCTTCGTACGCCTTCGGATCTAAGATTCAAAACTTTGGCGTCCGCTGGGTGGCGTTCACATCGTTTTCCACGTCGGGTATGCAAATGAGCTTTTTCCGACGATCCACGAACGTACGCATGGCCGCCGCAATCTCTTATGGCGTCTCTAGCCGGCTTTTTCCGGCGTATAGTTAAAGCTGCTTTTATCCAGCCTATAGTTAGACTTGCCATGTTAATTATGGCCGTCGTTCCCGCGTCAACATTTTTTTTTTTTTTTGTGTAAGTCGTCGGTGAATAGGAATGTACGTAATTTACGCTAGTCGAAAAAATAAGTTCGTTGCGACGTAATTTAGCACAATGCACGGCGGGAAATTTCTGAACGGAAATTTCTGCGCAGTTCGATCACCGCGGGGACGCGCTTCATTTAAATGAATCACGCCCCCTACTCGCCGATTTGAATTCCGCCGCCAGAAATACACTACGCCACCGTAACTTACGGCGCAAATTCTTTCAGGATTCTAAGTTAATCCAGGTAAGATACGGCGGCGTAGTGTATCTCGGATCTATTTGTATGTGGATCTGGCCCATAGCATCTACAAAATAGGGGTAGTTTTATGGCATTTTTATTATATTTTTTGTTACTAGTAATAGCGGTGATCTGCGATTTTTATCATGACTGCGACTGTGACTGTGACTTTATGGCAGACACATCTGACACATTTGACAAATTTTTTGGGACAATTGTTTTTTTACAGCGATCAGTGCTATAAAAATGCACTGATTACTGTGAAAATGACACTGGCAGTGAAGAGGTTAACCACTAGGTGGCACTGAAGGAGTTAAGTGTGTCCTAGGGAGTGATTTTAACTGTGGGGGGGTGGGCTGTGTGTGACATGACACTGATCACCGCTTCCGATTACAGGAATCTGTGATCAGTGTCCTGTCACTAGGAAGACTGGGGAAATGCTTGTTTACATCAGTATTCCTGCGGACATCGAGTCCACGGAAACCGCGGTCAGACTCACGGAGCTCGCGGTGGGTGCGCGTGCGCACCCACAATGCCGCTTCTTAAAGGGGGTGTCTGTGTGTGTGTGTATATATATATATATATATACATATATATATATATATATATACACACACACCCTGCCCGTGCCATTCTGCCAACGTATATCGCTGTTTGATGGTCGCCAAGCGGTTAAAACATTAAATAATAATGTACCCAATGTAAATCCTTTATTAATCATGCCTGCTGGACCCGAAAAAGATAAAAAAACAAAGTGACCCCCGAAGTCGATGAAGGCTGGCTACCTACTGCAGGCTTTGCCATATGACATTTGTTATATACTGTAGGTAAGAGGTGGGACAACCTGTCCATGTCACCTGGTGATCCTGCCCCCTGTGACGCCACAAGATTAAGTGAAGCAATAGCAATGAAAAATTCCCTTTAAATATGGTGCCTGGGGGGGGTCTCCTAATATGCCTGTAAATTGGTGCATCTGTAAAATGCATAAATCATGCTGCAGCAAAAATGAAATTTTCAAATGAAAAAAATGTAAAACCAACACCCAGCTATTGAAAAAAAAAATGGGATGGATTGTGAGAGGGACCCCACACCAAAATGTAAAAAAAAATGGCGTGGGGTCCCCCCAAAATCCATACCAGACCCATATCCAGGCATGCGGCCTGGCAGGTCAGGAAATTGGGGGACTGACTGGTTGTTAAGGACGCCACGGCAGTATTCCAAAAGCAAAGCTTTGCCCAATCATGGGGAAGAATGCACTTGCTCAACAGGAAAACGGTGCTTGGGCCAAACTGTTCACCCATTCCTACTATCTTGTATTTGGTTGAGTGGGCACACGTGTGCCTCCAAGACCCGTTCCTCCTGGATGTCCCACACGCACTCTCCTGGCTTGCCTTTTGAACTTTAAAAATACTTAAATTGTTCTTTGCCAGGTTAGAGAAAGACAAAACATCTAGTATAATTGGGTGGTCACTGCTTGGCTCTGTGTAAGGTTACGCCAGTTATGTTTAGGAATCAGGATCTCAACTGCAGAGACTTCTCATGTTCGGACCCAGGTTTCACTCTCTTTTGTGCAGAGAGTTTGGTATCCTAGCATCACAGTCTCAGTCAAGAAATGTGGCGCATATTGCTTCATATGCGCCTAAACAATTTAAGGAAGATACTGGACATTAGGTCCAAGGCAAGTAAGGGTTACTCTAGATACTGTAGTTGGCGAGATCCCGGGAGGGGATACAATATTTCATAGCAAGGTATTGGGAATTAGCGCCATATGCCTCAATAATGATGGACTGGTCACAGTGAAGCAGTATTGAGGGAATGGCGGGCGGAAGCATTCTGCTAGTATAAAGCAGCTACAGACCAGGCTCTGGTAATGCAAAGTGGCCGAGCATGCATGGCATGTAAAGTAAACTTAACAGCAAGTCCTTAGGTAATAGGCAGTAGGTATGCACATGCAGAAATCATGGGAGCATTCCAGAAGAGACATTAACACAGAAAGGCTCTAGCTGCAGCAAGTCCTAGTGCAATATGGCATACATAGATAGCACAGTTCACAGGGTAGCAACACATTGAATTAGATCAGAGTACTTGCGGTACTGAGGTACTTGCGATACTGAGCTGGCTTGGCAGAAGCAATGATCCATGCTGCTGGGACTTGTAGTTCAGGTGAGCAGAATAGCAGAGTCCTGGTGGATGCTGCAGGGTGCTGATGACCAGGTCCCTCGGTAGCAGGCCGGTGATGGCTAGAAGAGCCAGCTGACAGTGGGGCGTCCCCACGCAATAGAGCAACACCGCACTGTCAGCTTGGCCAGTTTAAATAGGTCGCGCTGAGCGGCGGCGCCCTTCCGCGTTCCACCGTGGAACGCACGGCGCGCAGAAGTGACGTCATCCCATTCACAGAATAGGACGACAATACTGAAGACGGAGCGCAGCTGGAATAATGGAAACAGCTGCGCCCGTCGGACGAAAGTAACGCTGATGGCATTACACTCTGAGGAAAAAGCGCAGAGCTTCGAAACATGTCAGCGGTGACTCCCTTCACTTTCTATATGGTCGATTGGAGTACGGTTCTAGGTCATCCTGTTGCAGCTCACGTTGACTAAACTATTCTGCGATTTTTTGTTCCATCACACTTGTGGGTAGGCCCTGTACACATTTCTATTTTTATAAAAAAAATTATTACGGTAATACACTAGGCCGGTGTGCCTTTGTTTTATTTTCTGCTGCTAGGACATCCCCATCCAGGAAGGGCAGCAATGCCAGTGGTACCGTTGTTGACATCATCTTATGGGCAATTGACTTTTGGATTATCCTCTTGTGCGCAGGAGCATTTGTTTGTCTTTGTCTAAAGTACTCATTCATGCCCATCCATGCCTCATCTGTGCCTCATCTATGCCCCTCCATGCCTCATCTGTGCCTCATCTGTGCCGATCTGTGCCTCATATGTGCCTCAGACATGTCCATCTGTGCTTAATCCGTGTCTCAACCATGCCCAACGGAGCGCAGCTGGAATAATGGAAATAGCTGCGCCCGTCGGACAACAGTAACGCTGACGGCGTTACATAGCCCCCCCCTCTAGGTGGCGCCTCCGGAGCTCCTGCCATGAGATGGGCGGTTAGGGTACCTGCGATGGAAGACCTTGACTAATCAAGGGGAATTAACATCTGGGGAATTTTCCCAGGAGTCATCCTGAGGTCCATAACCCTTCCAGTGAATTAGATACTGGAGGGTAGAACCTCGCATTCTAGAATCAAGGATTTTTTCCACTATATATTCGGTTTCGCCCAGGACCTCGACAGGAGGAGGAGGTCGTGGAGCCCTATTCGGGAAAGGATTCTGCTTGTATGGTTTGAGAAGTGATACATGGAAAGTAGGATGTATCTTCCAACTTGGTGGTAACTGTAGTCTCACAGCGTTAGCATTAATAACTTGAGTAATCGGGAAAGGTCCAACGTATTGGTGTCCAAGCTTTTTTGAGGGGACCTTGAGCTTAAGGTTACGTGTAGAAAGCCAGACTAAGTCTCCCGTTTTATATTGAGGGGATGCTCTTCTGTGAGCGTCATAGTAAAGCTTTTGTTTCTGTTGAGCCACTTCAAGATTGGAATGAAAAATCTTAGAAGTCTCTTTCAAAGTTGAGAGATAATCCTCTACCGCTGGTACTGTACACCACTTGGAAGAGCAGACAAAGGTAGAGATTGTGGGTGGTACCCATAGTTTGCGTAAAATGGAGAAAATTGTGTAGAAGAATTAGTAGCGTTATTGTATGCAAATTCTGCAAGGGGAAGAAGTTGGTACCAATCATCCTGGAGGTGAGTGCAATAGCAACGCAAATATTGCTCCAGTGTCTGGTTGACACGTTCAGTTTGTCCATTGGTTTGTAGATGGTATGCCGTGGACATGCGATGGTCGATTTGTATTGCTTCACACAAGGCCTTCCAGAATTTAGAGACAAACTGAGTACCTCTGTCTGAAATAATCCGAGACGGTAGTCCATGTAGTTTGAGGATATGAGAAATTAAGGCTTTCGCTGTCTGGATAGAAGTTGGTAAGCTCTTCATCGGGATGAAATGAGCCATCTTGGTTAGTAAGTCGACAACGACCATAATCGTGTTGGCACCCTGTGATACGAGAAGGTCAACGATGAAATTCATGGAAAGAGTTTCCCAAGGTCTGTTTGGAATGAGGAGAGAAGTTAGGAGACCATAAGGAGGTTTTTGTGAATGTTTATTGGTAGCACAAGTATCACAAGAAGAAACATAATCTTGGCCACCAGTAGTTCCTTTTCACCAGGTGGATAGTTTTAGTAACACCGGGGTGACCTGCCAAAGGACTGTCATGAAGTTGTTTTAGAAGTGGAAGTTGCAACGTGGATGGAACATAAATCTTGTTATCATGTGTATACAAACCATCGGGTTGTTTTGTAAGGCCTGATGGTAGGGAAGAATCGTTGAAACAACTTTGGATAAGTTGTTGTTTAAAACTGGTCAGAGCTCCAATGAACCGACTTGAAGGAAAAATAGGAAGAGGCGGGATGTCCGGATTGTCCTCGTCGTGCATACGAGAAAGAGAATCAGCCCTGACATTTTGTGAACCTGGACGGTAAGTAATTTGAATGTCAAAGCGGTCAAAGAAAAGACTCCATCTGACCTGTCGAGCCGACAGGGTTTTAGCTGCCTTGAGGTATTGAAGATTACGGTGGTCCGTGAGAATGGTGAAAGGATGAGTCGAACCCTCCAAGAGGTGTCACCAATTTGCCAATGCTTCCTTTATCGCAAGCAATTCTTTCTCACCTACCGGATAGTTTTTCTCAGCTGGAGAGAGCGTCTTGGAGAAAAAGGCAATTGGTTGGAGCGGTGTAGCAGGAGACTCCCGTTGTGAAAGGACACCGCCAAGTGCAAAGTCGGAGGCGTCCACTTCCAGGACGAAATGATAATGGGACTTCAGAAGTTGCAGTATCGGAGCCGAAGTAAATCTCTGTTTGAGAGAATCAAAAGCATGTTGAGCTTCCTTAGTCTAAGCAAAGGAAATTTTGGTGCTTGTCAAAGTACTCAATGGTTTTACAACAGCAGAGAAATTCTTGATTAATTTACGGTAGTAGTTGGCGAAGCCAAGGAATCTTTGTAGTGCCTTTCTTGTCCGTGGAACAGGCCAAGCTAGGACACATTCAACCTTAGAGTGATCCATCTGAATGCCATCGGGTGTGATGTAGTATCCAAGGAAGGAAATGGAGGATTGTCCAAAAACGCACTTTTCCATCTTTGCGTATAACGAATGCGCTCGGAGCCTCGCCAGAACCCAGCGCACATGTTTGACATGTTGTT
Source organism: Rana kukunoris (assembly GCA_029574335.1). Taxonomy (NCBI): domain Eukaryota; kingdom Metazoa; phylum Chordata; class Amphibia; order Anura; family Ranidae; genus Rana; species Rana kukunoris. Next base: position 43,817 of record JAJQKJ010000603.1, read on the forward strand.
CCGGATTATCTGAATAGATCAAGATATCATCGAGATAGATGACAACACATACGTCTAACAAGTCTCTGAAGATGTCATTAACAAACCGCTGAAAGGTTGCTGGCGCGTTGCACAAACCGAATGGCATAACAGTATATTTAAATAACCCGTAGCGGGTCTTAAAGGCAGTCTTCCACTCATCACCGGGGCGAATTCTGATTAGATTGTAAGCACCTCTGAGATCTAATTTCGTGAAGATCTTTGAAGTCTGAAGTCGTTCAATGAGCTCAGGAATGAGCGGTAAAGGATACCGATTCTTGACCGTAATGTTGTTGAGGGAATGGTAGTCTATCACCGGTCGTAATGAACCATCCTTTTTCTTGACGAAGAACATTGCTGCGCTAGCTGGAGAAGTAGATGGCCTGATGAAGGCCCTTTTCAAATTCTAATCCAGGTATTCCTTCAGATAGCCAAGTTCTGGTTGAGAAAGTGGGTATATTCTTGCAGTAGGGATGGGACAGCCTGGGAGAAGATCAATGGGGCAGTCGTAGATGCAGTGTGGCGGCAGAGTATCCGCCTTGGCCTCACTGAATACGTCGAGAAAGTCTCGTAAGTGAGGAGGAAGCTCAGGTGATAAACTTTCTGCCGCCAGTAGTGGATGAATAGAATAGCAAGTCTCCTTGGACAAGGGTCCCCTGACAGAGATCAAATCCATAGGAGTATCCTTAGGGGGTGACTTTGCTCTCCTAGGAGGCGGTAGGGTGTAGGTATTGGAACGTTCTGCTCTCCTTTCACGTAGTCGTCAGTCAATAGATACTGACAGCTGCATAAGATCATCCAGGGTCGTAGGTAAATCTAGACGAGCAAGTTCATCTTTCAGGGCTTCAGACAAACCTAGGCGGAATTGGTTCCTGAGTGAGATATCATTCCATTGGGAATCACGAAAACAACATTTAAACTCGGAGATATAATCTTCCACCGGTCTCTTACCCTGCTTAAGACTCCTGATCGTGTTCTCGGTCGTTAATTGTTTATCGGAATCCCCATAAAGAAGTGACATGTCGTCTAAAAAAGAATTGTAGGAACCCAAGAGCTCCCCCTGCTCTTGAAGATAATCGTCTGCCCACGCTCTGGGTTCTCCCTTGAGATAGGAGATTAAGGTGAGGATCTTGATCCTGTCTGAATAATAGGTGCGAGGCCTTAGTTCGAACATTAAGTTACAGGAACTGATGAATTGACGAAAAAAAATTATATTTCCAGAAAATGGTTCAGGAGGGGAACCCTTGGGTTCGGGGTAGGTCTCTGTGGGAGACAACATTTTGGCGGCGTACACACGAGGGGATATGTCCGCTGAAAACGGTCCGATGGACCGTTTCACCAGACATCTCCGCTCGTGTGTATGGGCTAGCGGACAGATTTCTCCACCCGACAGATTTCAAAGCAAGCTTTGAAATCTATCCGGTGGAATCTGTCCGCCCGACATGTCTGCTGGTTAGTACACTTACCAGCAGACATGTCGGCCCCCACCGCCGCCGCGCCGCTGCCGAATGGATTCGGCGCATGCGCGGAAGTGTTTCACTTCCTGGTGCGGTGACGTGGCGGTGACGCGGCGGCGTCAACGTCACCGCCGCGTCACCGCGCCGTCCGGCGGCGGGGAATTTGATCCGATGGTGTGTACACGCCATCGGATCAAACTCCTGATCGGACATATCCGATGGAAATGGTCCGCGGACCGTTTTCATCGGATATGTCCGATCGTCTGTACGCCGCCTTTGACTAGCATGACTGCGCAGAGCCTCATTTTCCAAACAAGACTCATGGACAGTAGCAGTAAGGGTATCTACCCGTTGTGAAAGGCCCATGAGATGAGAAGTAAGCTCCGCTGGATCCATTTCTATGGTTGCTCTATTACGTAAGGTTACGCCAGTTATGTTTAGGAATCAGGATCTCAACTGCGGAGACTTCTCAGGTTCGGACCCAGGTTTCACTCTCTTTTGTGCAGAGAGTTTGGTATCCTAGCATCACAGTCTCAGTCAAGAAATATGGCGCAAATTCCTTCATATGCGCCTAAACAATTTAAGGAAGATACTGGACATTAGGTCCAAGGCAAGTAAGGGTTACTCTAGATACTGTAGTTGGCGAGATCCCGGGAGGGGATAAGGCTTACTAGAATACTAGATATAAGATACAATACTTCATAGCAAGGTATTGGGAATTAGCGCCATATGCCTCAATAGTGATGGACTGGTCACAGTGAAGCAGTATTGAGGGAATGGTGGGCGGAAGCGTTCTGCTAGTATAATGCAACTATAGACCAGGCTCTGGTAATGCAAAGTGGCCGAGCATGCATGGCATGTAAAGTAAACTTAATGGCAAGTCCTTAGGTAATAGGCAGTAGGTATGCACATGCAGAAATCATGGGAGCATTCCAGAAGAGACATTAACACAGAAAGGCTATAGCTGCAACAAGTCCTAGTGCAATATGGCATACATAGATAGCACAGTTCACAGGGTAGCAACACATTGAATTAGGTCAGAGTACTTGCGATACTGAGCTGGCTTGGCAGAAGCAATGATCCCGGCTGCTGGGACTTGTAGTTCAGGTGAGCAGGATAGCGGAGTCCTGGTGGATGCTGCAGGGTACTGATGACCAGGTCCCTCAGTAGCAGGCCGGTGATAGCTAGAAGAGCCAGCTGACAGTGGGGCGTCCCCACGCAATAGAGCAACGCCGCACTGTCCGCTTGGCCAGTTTAAATAGGCCGCGCTGAATGGCGGTGCCCTTCCGTGTTCCACCGTGGAAAGCACGGCGCGTGGAAGTGACGTCATCCCATTCACAGAATGGGATGACAATACTGAAGATGGAGCGCAGCTTGAATAATGGAAACAGCTGCGCCCGTCGGACGAAAGTAACGCTGACGGCGTTACACTCTGAGGAAAAAGCGCAGAGCTTCGAAACGTGTCAGCCGGCGGTGACTCCCTTCACTTTCTAAATGGTCGATTGGAGTACGGTTCTAGGTCATCCTGTTGCAGCTCACGTTGACTAAACTATACTGCCATTTTTTGTTCCATCACACTTGTGAGTAGGCCCTGTACACATTTCTATTTTTATTAAAAATTTTATTACGGTAATACACTAGGCCGGTGCGCCTTTGTTTTCTTTTCTTTTATGCTGCTAGGACATCCCCATCCAGGAAGGGCAGCAAGGCCAGTGGTACCGTTGTTGACATCATCTTATGGGCAATTGACTTTTGGATTATCCTCTTGTGCGCAGGAGCATTTGTTTGTGTGTGTCTAAAGTACTCATTCATGCCCATCCATGCTTCAACTGTGCCTCATCTATGCCCCTCCATGCCTCATCTGTGCCTCATCTATGCCCATCCATGCCTCATATGTGCCCATCCGTGCCTCATACATTTCCATCTGTGCTTAATCCGTGCCTCAGCCATGCCCATCCTAGCCCCATCGGTGTCTCAACCATGCCCAACCATGCCCAACTGTGCCTCATCCATGCCACATGCATGCCCATACATGCCTTACCATTGCCTCACCCATGCCTCATTCATGCACATCCATGCCTCATCTGTGCCCACCCATGCCTCATTCATGTTTCATCTATGCCACATTAGTGCTCATCCCTTTCCAGGTGAGGCACCTGCTGCTGCCATCTTGGGGCCACACACTTGCAGCCAGGGTCAAGCTCAGTGGTGAGTATGGGGACCTACAACCCCTCCTGCCCTGTGCCCTTACAACAAATACTATGCCAGATTGCCAAACATATATATTTTTTCATCCTAGGTACAGTGTTACACACCCCTGAAGAGCGAGCTGGATCTTGCGAAACTAGGCTAGTCGGGTAGTACGATGCCTGTGTACTCTGTCCACTACTATACTTGTGTACTAATATTTACTGTCTATGTATTGTTTCAATTGGCAATTGTTGGTGTTATGTATGTAACAATTTTACTTTACGCATGTAAACAATTTTACTTGAATAAATTATATACTATACAATTATTGTTATTTTTACTGGCGGAAACGTTACCCACTTCATTTAAAGTCCGGGGCGAATCCTTTTCTTTTGACTAGTGCTCATCCCTACCTCATCCATGCCAAATGCTTGCCCATCCATGACTCAACCATGCTAATCTATACCTCATCCATGTCACATCCATGCCTCATCCATGCCACTTCAATGCTCATTCGTGCCACATTAGTGCTCATCTGTGGCTCAGCTGTGCTCATCAATGCCACATCAATGCCACATCAGTGCTCATCAGTGCCTCATGCATGCCTCATACATGCAACATCAGTGCTCATCCTGAAGTTGGCCAGGCTGTGTAAAACTATCACACATGTGGTATAGTTCTACTCAGGAGGACTAGCAGAATTTATTTTTGGGTGTAATTTTAGCAATGTACATCCTATAAATTGACAATTTTGTGTGTTGTCATTTTCGTTTCACATTTTCCAATCCATTAAAAAGACTCATTGTGACTCGTCGATTATGAGTAGTCTTGTGGCCATTTCCATTGTCCTGGGGCTCCAGGGCCTTTAAAAGTGTAATAGGTAGTAAATAAATGAAATGTGTAGTTTATGTCTCTAGAACACCTGACAATGTCCTCTGCATGTATATGACCTGGCTGTGAAAAAGTCCCACACATGTGGTATCTTCATACTGTGTGGGAGTGTTTTTGGGTGTAGTTGCAATGTGAGAGAAATAACCTGTTAATATGACAATTGTGTGAAAAAATAAAAGAAAAAAAATATTTTTCAAAGAACCCATACGGAAGAAAAATATATTTCCAATATATTTATTTAAAAAAATTATATATTTTAAATATATTTACAATATATTGGCCTACGCGAATATATTTTTACATCTATTCCAAAAATGTAAATTCAAATATATTTTCCAAAGGCATATATTTTAAAATATATTTTTTTCAATATATTTGACAGATATTTTTGAGCATCTAAAAAAATGCATTTAAAAATATATTTTTAAATATACTTGTAAAGGCATTCCAAAATATAATTTAAATGCATTTTCCAAAGACATATATTGGAAAATATATTTTTTAAATATATTCTTCAGATTTTTTTCAACATATATTTGTACATATATTTGTAAATGCGTTCCAAAAATATAATTTTAATATATTTTCCAAAGGCATATATGTGAAAATATATGTTTGTAAATATATTGTCCAGATATTTTTGAACATATAAAAAAAATGCATTTAAACATATATCTTTAAATATACTTGTAAATGCATTCCAAAAATATAATTTAAATGTATTTTACAAAGATATATATTAGAAAATATATTTTTAAAATATGTTTTTCTGAAAATATTTAATGTCTAATAAAGACATTTCAACATATATTTTGTCTGATATTTTTGTAACTATGCCATAGATAACATTCTGAATACATTTATAAGAGACCCACTCCCATTTTGTTTTGTATTTTACTCTTTTAAAATAAAAAAAATAAAATAAAAACCAAAAGATTTAAATAAAATATAATTTTTTTTAATAAGATTTTAAGCACATAATCCATTTAATACAAAGCAGATAAACCTCTCGTATCCACTTTCCATTCCCAAAGAATTTTTGTATAAGTCATTCTGAATTGAGAACGCTTGTCGGCGGACCAGCAAAACGTCTCAAGGTACAGCAAGTCCAGTTATATTGATTGACCTGAATGAATGAGAACCTTCACAGACATCCACCTCCACAGTCCAAGGGTCTTGTCTGCTTACACGGTACCAAGAGAAACTCTGGATATAAATATTCAATGTTCTGTTTAATCCATGAATCAGAAGTTGCACTATTATTACCAAACTCGCTCATCAGTGTCTTTATGGTCCTTGCTTTGTGCACTGGTGATCAGTCATGTTGGAACAGGAAGGGGCCGTCCCCAAACTGTTCGCACAAAGTTGGGGGCATGACATTTTCCCAAAATGTCTTGGTATGCTGAGGCCTTAAGAATTCCCTTCACTGGAACTAAGGAGCCAAACCCAACCCCTGAAAAACAACCCCACACCATAATCCCCCCCCCCCCCCCCACACACACACACCATAATCCACCAAATGATTTGGACCAGTGCACAAAGCAAGGTCCATAAAGACATGGATGAGTGGGTTGGGGTGGAGAAACTTGACTGGCCTGCACAGAGTCCTGACCTCAACCTGATAGAACACCTTTGGGATGAATTTGTGTGGAGACTGTGAGCCAGGTCTTCTCATCCAACATCAGTGCCTGAACTGACAAATGTGCTTCAGGAAGAATGGTCAAACATTCCCATAGGACAGCCTTCTCAGAGGAATTGAAGCTGTTATAGACTGGCATGCTATTAAAACTCATGTGCGTGTAAAAGCAGGTGTCCCAAAACTTTTGGCAATATAATATATATAGTATATATACTGTATATTCTTTTTATACTAAGTCCAGTCCATTGTTTGGACTTAGTACCTGCCGAAGGGTAATTCCAGCAGCCAATTAAAAGGAATTGGCATATTACAGTTCTCCCCAGCACAAAATTAAAACTTAGCAGCTACACAAAGGGGGTTATTTACTAAAGGCAAATCCACGTTGCACTACAAGTGCAAACTACAAATGCAAAGTGCACTTGAAATTGCAAGGAAAGTGCACTTGGAAGTGCAGTCGCTGTAGATCTGAGTGGGCAAGGAAAATTAAAAAAAACAGCATTTTAGCTTGCACATGATTGGATGATAAAATCAGCAGAGTTTCCCCTCATTTCAGATCTACCCCTCAGATTTACAGCGACTGCACTTACAAGTGCACTTTCAGTGCAATTTCAAGTGTACTTTGCACTTGTAGTTTGCGCTTGTAGTGCAAAGTGGATTTGCCTTTAGTAAATAACCCCCTATACTGTACACATACTGCAGCTACTGACTTTTAATATTAGGACACTTACCTGTCCTGGAATCCGGCGATGTTGGTATCCCAGCCAATGTTTCCATTGGCTCTCGGGTGCTGCTGCCTCCATTGCCTATATATAGGGACAATTCACACCACATGCAGTCCAGTGCGTTTATTTTTTTTTGCATGGAAAGTAAGTTATATGGTTTTCAATGGCATAATTCACACCAGTGCTTGCAGTTCCAGAAAAAAAGTAGAGCATGCTGCATTTTTCCTGCACTGGACTGTAATGGAACACTGTAAAGCACATCAAAAACGCACTAGAATGCACCTGAACGCACTGCAACACACATGTCCTTATTTAAGGTTAAGGAAAAAAGAGAGGAAAATGCACTGGAATGCTTTAAAAACACACCAAACATGCCCTGGAATGCATCAAAAACACGCATGCAGAAAATCATCGGGAACGCATCCGCGGCAGCGAGATCTCTCGGAAGGGGGGAAGGGTACCTGTCAAAAACAGGAACCTGCTCCCCTCCCCCGAAAGGTGGCAAATGTGGCAAAGTAGGGGGGGAGGGGGAGAGGCAAATACGTGGAGCTTCCACTTTTGGGTGCAACTCCGCTTTAACCACTTCCCTACGGCCGTACGACTATATGCGGCCGCAGGGTGGTTCTAATTCTCCGGGCTGCCGCGTTTTCACGGCAGCCCCTTTCTTTGTTCCCAGCGCGCGCTCCAGAGCGTGCAGCGGGGAACTTGTGTACTGGCCGTGTCCCTTGGACACGGCCAATCAGAGTGGCCGTTTGCGATGCGATCTGTGGGCGAATGAGAGATGATCTCATATGTAAACATATGAGATCATCTCTCATTGCCGTTTTACACAGAGACAGCGTCCTGTCTCTGGAGAGGAGGAGATCGATCTGTGTCCCTTGTACATAGGGACACAGATCGGTCACACCCCAGTCACCCCCCCCCCCCCCCCACAGTTAGAACACTATGCAGGGAATACATTTAACCCCTTCCTCACCCCCTAGTGTTAACTCCTTCCCTGCCAGTCACATTTATACAGTAATTAGTGCATATTTATAGCACTGATCGCTGTATAAATGTGAATGGCGCCAAAAATGTGTCAAAAGTGTCCGATGTGTCCGCCATGATGTCGCAGTCGCAATAAAAATCGCAGATCGCCGCCATTACTAGTAAAAAATAAATAATAAAAAATAATAATTCTGTCCCTTATTTTGTAGGCGCTATAAACTTTTGCGCAAACCAGTCGCTTATTGCGATTTTTTTTTACCAAAAATATGTAGAAGAATACGTATCAGCCTAAACTGAATTTTTTTTTTTTAAATTGGGCTATTTTTTATAGCAACAAGTAAAAAATATTGTATTTTTTTTTCAAAATTGTCGTCCTTTTTTGTTTATAGCGCAAAAAATAAAAACCGCAGAGGTGACCAAATACCACCAAAAGAAAGCTCTATTTGTGGGAAAAAAAGGACGCCAATTTTGTTTGGGAGCCACGTCGCACGACCGCGCAATTGTCAGTTAAAGCGACGCAGTGCCGCAAGATGAAATTTCACCTGGTCAGGAAGGGGGTATACATGCCCAGTAAGGAAGTGGTTAAATGTCATATCTTTGCCCAAGCTGCACTGTTGTCATGTGCCAATACTAGGCTGGGCTGGAAGATAAATATGTAAGTGATGAGAGCTGCATTCTTGTGTGTGTGTGTATATACAGTATATATATGTGTGTGTGTATATACTGTGTGTGTATATATATATATATATATATATATATATACACACATATATATATATACATATAGAGTATATGTGATATATACACACACACACATATATACCAGAATGAAGATACAAAATATATATATAGAATGCATCTTCCATAACTTACTTACATGTATAAATATTTTTCTAATTTCTTTTATCTCATTCTTTTTTATTGGGATATGGGTCTGATTTCTGTGCCTTCGATCTTCTAATATGTAAATCCAGCCCTGGGGAAAACTCTTTAAACAGAGAGACTGCAATCATATTACAGGAGGTCTGTTACAGGAAGTGAGCTGTGGGAACCAGAGGGGTGAACTTTCACCTCTCACTTCCTGTTCCTGGTAAGGCCTCTGAAAAGGAAAGCATGGCATTGGCATGGTGGAGAAGTTCTCTGTATTCCCCTGGATGTATTCTGCTGGATGTATTCTCCTGGATGAAAGGTGAGCCTTCTATCAAATAATATTAGAATTGTGAAAGTTTGGTGTATGAGTTAAAGTTGTATTTGTCTATTTCCTGCTGAATAGTTCTCATTCTGTGTGCATTTACCTTCCCAGTTACCATACAGCATGTGCACAGTAATGTAATATTATAGAGCTCCTCTTCCACAGCATGTCACCCTGCTGCATATAATATGTATGGCTTCCATGTTATATCCAGTAACTGTGTAACATACTGTCAGTGTACATTGCTGCATATAATATGTATGGCTTCCATGTTATATCCAGTAACTGTGTAGCATACTTCAGTGCACATTGCTGCATATAATATACAGCTTCCATTCTATATCCACTCACCATGCAGCATAGGGGTTGATTTACTAAAGGAAAATCTATTTTGCACTACAAGTGCACTTGGACATGCAGTCACTGTAGATCTGAGAGAGAGATCTGAAATGAGGGGAAGCTCTGCTGATTTTATCATCCAATCATGTACAGGAAAAAATGTTTTTTTTTTTGTTTTTGTCCCCTTCAGATCTATAGTGACTGCACTTCCAAGTGCACTTGTACTGCAAAGTGGATTTGCCTTTAGTAAATATACCCCATAATGTCAGGGCACGGTGCTACCAATGTTTTATGTCTCCCTCCCCTTTTGCATATTATTATCTGCCCTGCCATTAGATATGGATTTTTCCATACAGATACCAATTATGGGCCACCTTTCAGGCCGATAACAATATGAGGTATTAATATTACATCCAGCTGCCCCAGAAGTAGCCTGATATCAGTTGACACCTAGGCCTTTTTTTTGTATTCTTACAGCCACTGGCCACTGTCAGAATACAGGAAAAAAGAGCAGATAGCAGGGAAATCAATAGCTAGGTTGCTATTGACTATTTTAATTTGCAGTAGCCAATAGTGGTCTATTGCACCCGCCCACTGCCTGTTGTCAATCAGCAAAGGAGAGGATTTGAAGGAGAGCATTCTTCTTCAGGTCTTCCTCTGCTGATTGACAGCAGGGAGTGGGAAGGGGGCACAATAGTCAGCCTAATTTTAAAATTGAAACAGCCAATGGCAGTCTGGCTATGGTTCCCCCACTCCCTGCTGTTTACATTCAGCTGCCATCAAATAAATTGTGCAGAAGGAGGTTAGCGGTGTCAGGGGTGTGTGTGTGTGTTGTGTGGAGATGGAAAGCTAATTTTTTTTTTTTTTTTTGGCGGATTCTGACAGATGGGGCGCCAGCCGCTGTCAAAGCACCTGACCAAGACTGACTGACAACTGGTGAATATAAAACCAGAATAAGCACTTGGAAGAAGAAAACCAACAACTGAGACAACTTGCCTTTGGTAAGCGGACAACTTAATTATGGTGGTGGGCACCTTCCCTTTTTTTTTATATCACCACATTCAACTGGCACTGTATCTGATCATCATATTTGCATCATCCTTCATTATTCATTTGGTCATCAGTGTTTGAGTTTTGTGGTGATATCATTAAGAACTTTAGAGGTTTGGTTTGCCAATTGTGTGCTGTTGGCATACAATTTTTGGGATCACCGATTTGACGTATTAACCTCTCATTGTTTATACATATAATTTGACATTAAGTTTGTGAATTTATATACAAATTTTTCCTTGCACTCTGATTTTTTTGTATTAGTTAATTATTGTGCACCGTTTTTGGCATATCAGCCCCTGGATGCCAGTCTTTCAATGTGAATTGGTATTGGTGAAATTTTCAATTTTAATTTTCATAGAATGTTTTATATTGGTGCAGTCTTTTCATTTTTTATCTATTTATTGTCTATTATTCCACCAGTTCTGCTGCCTTTGTTATTTTTATCTTTATTTTCTGTTTGACCAATCATTTGCCTTTTCATTCTACAGTGTTTTAGGGCCGAGGTAGGCAACCTTCGAGAGGTGGAGATCTACCTGAACAACATGGGAGAAGTCAAAGATCACAGGTAGGGTTGTCCCGATACCACTTTTTTAGGACCGAGTACAAGTACCGATATGTTTTTTCAAGTAGTCGCCGATACCGAATACCGATACTTTTTTTAAATATGTCCCCAAATGCAGCCATGTCCCCCACATATTGCAGCCATGTATGTCCCCCACATATTGCAGCCATGTCCTGTCCCCCACATATTGCAGCCATGTATGTCCCCCACATATTGCAAGCCATGTATGTCCCCACATATTGCAAGCCATGTATGTCCCCCACATATTGCAAGCCATGTATGTCCCCCATATTGCAAGCCATGTATGTCCCCCATACCCGTAGCTATGATGCCGCCGCCGCATACCGCCGTTAATCCCCCTGCATTATAGCGTAGCGTGCATTACAAGCTTTTGTTTTGAATACTTGTAAATGCCCGCGCCGCCATGTATAGACACTCCCCTTCTCGGGGATCTGTCCAATACCGAGCAAGGGGGAGTGTCCCACGCCCGTAACATCACCACTCCCCCTTGCTCGGTATTGGACGGATCCCCGAGAAGGGGAGTGTCTATACATGGCGGCGCAGGCATTTACAAGTATTCAAAACGAAAGCTTGTAATGCACGCTACGCTATAATGCAGGGGGATTAACGGCGGTATGCGGCGGCGGCGGCATACGTGGGGGACATATCATAGCTACAGGTATGAGGGACAGGACATGGCTGCAATATGAATTATTCTATTTTGGTATCGGGGGTATTTGCGGGAGTACAAGTACTCCCGCAAATACTCGGCATCGGTCCCGATACCGATACTAGTATCGGTATCGGGACAACCCTAATCACAGGGCAAAGTGTCCTCCAATGTTGCCTCATCACACCTGACTAAAACCTATAATTGCCGTACTACCGCACTGCAATCCTGTGCCTTTCACTGCAATTATTGGTGTTAACATTTTGCCTCCTGACCACCTTGCAGAATTTCTCAGAGGCCCATTGGAGCATTGCATAACGCATTATGAATGAGCCCTTAGTTGCATTTGGCAATAGCACTTTTTAGGCTCATCGCATGTGAATTTGGGGGTGGTAAAACAATGCCCCCAATCCCTACCCCCTTTAGCTGCTAAGTGGGAGGGGGTAGGGTGCCATGGGAGGTGGATGCTTGAGAGTTACTATTAGATCTCCTCTAATCATGTAAAAGTACATTTTTCCACAAGTCATCAATTTCTAACAAATGAAATTAATGGATATGGTGAGAAAATAGGCCATTATGTTACTTAAAATGTTTTTATGCATTTCCATAGAGTTACCTGGCGTAATGGATACTTTGAAAACAACGAGCGCAGCTAATAGCACTGAAGAATGATGGTGGAAGTTCATCCTGTGTGGGTGTATCGTGTGCATCACCTTCTGTCCCATCTAAAGACTTGAGCTCATCTCCTTGTCAAGTGTTGTACTAAACAGGTAGGATTTCTTTTGGTACCGAAACATTAAAACGTTGTCTTTTTTGTAAATAGCAAATATGACATATTTTACCTGCTCTGTGTAAGGGTTTTTGTACAGAGCAGCCCAGATCCTTCTCTTCTCAGGTCCCATGCCAGTGCTCCTAAACCACAGCATTGTTTTTTCAACACACACACACTGAGCTGCTCCTTGGCCCCATCTCCTAATTAGCTCACTGACTGTGATTGATGGCATCGGGAGCCAATAGCTCCCACCACTACAGAAAGCCAATCAGCAGTGCAAGTCCCTGGAGAGACAAGGCACTCGTGGTCATCACTGGATCGAGAGGGGGCTCATGTAAGTATAGGGGGGCTGCTGCACACAGAAGTTTTTTTTTTTTTACCTTAATGCATAAAATACATGAAGGTAAAAACCTTTGTACCTTTTCAACCACTTCAATAAAAAGTAACTTTCAAGGCGGTGCCTCCAAGCGGCTGACAGATGGAGAGAAGCAAGTACAGTTAGACCCTATGAAAACATCAGCTTTGACATGTAGACTGTAAGCCAATTTCAAAATAAGATATCTTGCTCAGTCTGGTAGTAGTCTGAACTAATAAGACAAGTTGTAGGCAAGATGTTGATTATTATACAGATTTTTGAAAAGTCTAAAATATTTTGATGTTTTTATACATGCTTAATTTGGTTAGTTTTATTTACTCAGCTGCATCTATTAGACCCCTTTCACACTGAGGCAGTTTTCAGGCGTTTTAGCACTAGAAATAGCCTCTAAAAAGCTCATGAAACTGCATCCCTTTCAGTGCAATGAGTACTTTCACACTGGGGCGATGCGCTTGCGGAACATTAGAAAGAGTCCTGCAAGCAGCATCTGGGACGGGTTGGGAGCGCTATAAATAGCGCTCCTAAAACGCACCTGCCTATTAAAATTAATGGGCAGCGCTTCCAAAGCACTTTAAAAGCGCATTAAAACTGTACTTTTTCCCTTTAAAAAAAAACGCCTAAAAAGTGTTGCAAAAACCGCCGGAGCTTTAGCAGCGCTACAGTGTGAAAAGGGTCTTATATGGCTTTTGATTCACAGGGAAAATCTAATAAGTCTAATATTTTCCATTTACTTTTTAAAGCTGCCACTTTGGCAAAGTTTCCTGGGACTTCAAACGATGTGATCAGTGACGCTGTTACAAGAAAAATTGCGGTGTTGAAATATCACCTGAAGGGAAACATGGGGAACCATCAGAATACCACAAATAAACTTTTATGTCATTAATGTCATTTTCCACAGTTAACACCACTTTCTATTCTCTGTGTTGTAGTTTTTGTATATTTACATGCTAATAAAGTTGTGTGTATTGTACTGTGTTATTGTTTTTATTTCCAAATTTTTGCTGGTTTTATAGGCCTACAATATATAAAATACAATATATAAATGCACAGCCTTTCAAAATGTAATAGGAATGTATTTTTTTTATTTTACATTCAGTACATTTATATTTAAAATATATTTTAAAAAACATTCTTAATATATTTTTTCCCAAATATATTGCCATATATTTGAAATGCTACAATTTTGGCCAGATTCAATATATTTCAAAAATATATTTCAATATATTTGTGAATATATTGGGTAATGCATTGTGAAATATGTTGCAAATATATTCATAAATATATGTTAAATGTACTTCTAAATGCATTTAGCAATATATTTTTGCAGCCATAAATATATTGCAAAGTGCATTTTGGAATGCATTGTGAATGTATTCAGAAATATATGTTAAATGTACTTCTGAATGCATTTAGCAATATATGTCTGAATATATTCACAATGCATTCCAAAATGCATGTTGCAATATATTTATGGCTGCATAAATATATTGCTAAATGCATTCAGAAGTACATTTAACATATATTTATGAGTATATTTGCAACATATTTCACAATGCATTTCCCAATATATTCAATAATATATTCACAAATATATTGAAATATATTTTTGAAATATATTGAATCTGGCCAAAATTGTAGCATTTCAAATATATTGCAATATATTTGGGAAAAATATATTAGGAATGTTTTTTTAAAATATATTTAAAATATATTTTTCTTCCACATGGGAAGTGTCGGAAAAAATGACAAGTTAAAAAAAAAACTCACCATGCTTCTTACCAAATATCCTTAAATGTAATTTGGGGGGTATTTGTACTGGCTTATTAGTGTCTCAAGAAATGGCCCCCTTCACACTGGCTTTCCAATTAGGTCTGCCTGTCAGTTTTTTGGGCGGACCTGATAGGACACTCCATTCACCCCGACACCCGCTGCTATCTGATCCAGTCTTGTTCTTGAAATCCAGATGGATGGAAACCCTATTTTCCATCCGTCTGGCGGATTGCATGGGATCAGATGAAAATTGACAGGCGGTCCATTTTCATCTGATTTCCCCATAGAGGAGAGCGGATCTCTGACAGGTCCCTTCTCTGCACAGTAAGAAAAGGTGGACCTTTCATCCGCCTGCTCAGTGGGGATCAGCGGATTGATCCCCTGCTGAGCAAAGTAGAGTCTGCTGAGCAGAAAATGTGAAAGGGCCTATAGGCCGTCAGTATGTCAGTTTTCACCATAGCTTGTAGACTCTATAACTTTTACAAAGATCAAATAATATACACTGATTTTGGTTATTTTTACTAAACATATGTAGCAGTATAAATTTGGGCCAAAATCTATGAAGAAAAATTACTATTTTGCAAAATTGTATAACGGAAACAAAGAAAAAAGCTTTTTATAACAATTTTTATTTTTTATTTTATTAATAGTACAAAAACTAAAAAACCCAGTGGTGATTAAAAAAAGCTCTATTTGTGTGGACAAGCATTTAATATTGGTACAGTGTTACATGACTGAGTAATTGTCATTCAAAATGTGCGAGCACTGAAAAAAATATGGCCTGGTTAGGAAGGGGTATAAGTGCCCAGTGGGGAAGTGGTAATCCAGTTACTGTTGATTGTTCATTTTTAACTTTCCTCCTATTAGTTTGAGATGATCATGTCCCTGTATTCTTCATATCTTCAAAATAAAAATACCGCCCTCCTAAACCTTATTTACATCTTTAATTTATTTAACGGTTTCAGTCATGTCTCCTTTTTCCCTTTTATCCTCCAATAGAACCTAGTACAGGGCAGGGACATGCCGTCTGGGTAGCCAGGTGAGGTCGGTGAGGCCTGACCTGCCATAAAAAAAAAAAAATTTGGGGGCCTGTCAGAAACTAAATACAGAGCAGCCACTTTAAATACAAGCTGACACACTCTGTTTGCAGTAGACTGAGAGGTTGAGTTTACACCTTTGGGTCTGGTATGGATCACACCCTTTGGGTCTGGTATGGATCACACCCTTTGGGTCTGGTATGGATTTTAAGAGGAATATCATGCTAATATAAAAAAAGGCAAAAAAGCTCTGCTCTCAACGAAGGCTAAACCAGGTCGAAATGCACAGGTCGGTGATGTCACATGGGGGTGGTGCCACCAGGTGGCATCGCCAGGTGGCCCTGCCCCTTACATATATAAGAACTGTCAAAGGCAGGGTCTGCAGTTACATATTGTGAAATATAATGTTACGCCGAGTAAAATGATACACGCTTAAAAATTGCACCCGCTCGTGGCATGGCGTCAAACTTTTACCCTTAAAATCTCGATAGGCGACGTTTAAAAAATTCTATAGGTTGCATTTTTTTTTTTCTTTCAAAGATTTTATTTTAAAAGTAACAAAAAAAGAATACAGAGCAATCAGTCATGCAATATTGGATAAGACAAACAATGAAAAAACAAAAGGAACTGGAAACATAACAAGAGATACGTGTACAATGGAGTGAGCATAGGGACTGCCACCATCGACAGGACTTTCAAGTTGAAATAAAGAAAAATTGAAAATAACCAAAAATAACCCAGAGGGGGCAGAGATGAGGCAGACAGACCTCCACTGAGCTGACATACAAAGGCTATGACATAGTCCCCGTGCCATTCTCACGAGACCCAAGCCCCTAACCAACAGGTTGCCGAGGAGCCCTCAACCAACAGCACCCCCAAAGGGAACTCACTGTGCCACTGGATGAAGATCCTCCGGTCTGCCCATATCGAAGCCGGGATCCCAATATACACAGAGTGACCCCTGGGTCGAAGACCCAGTGGGAAAGAGCGGCAACAAAACTAAAACTAAAAAGAGAACAGTCGTACAAGAAGAGAGAAGGGACAGCACCAAAAAGGGTATACGAGAGAGAAAAGAAGAGAATAAAGAGAAAGAGGAGAAAGAAGAAAGAAAAGAAAAAAAAAAGGAGAGAGGGGTGGAGAGAGGGATATGGTTAATGGGGTATCATTGATATAATTAATGTGATACAGTCTGATAAAGATGAAATCAAGTTCCCGGGATGAGAGAGATACCCATATACTGAGCCCAGGGACCCCAAACTAATTCAAATTTAGGGATAGAATCATTTAAGATAGCATTCACCTTTTCCTGGGACATAATCCATGAGACCTTCCTGGTCACCGCCTTACTAGAAACGCTCGGGAGTTTCCAAGCCCTGGCCAAAGTAATTTTCGCACCAAGTAGTATAAAGTGAATCAATCTACGCGAGTACTTAGAAATCCCAGGAAAATGAGCATTCAGTAAGATGAATTCCGGAGGTCTCATAACATCGCAACCAGTAACTTTCTTAATGATCAAGATGATCTTCCTCCAGAAAGGTCTAATTCTGGGACATTCCAACCAGATATGTGCGAAAGAGCCCAGCAGCTGACACCCCCTAAAGCAGAGGGGATCAGCTGAGGGAAAAATCTTAGCCAACCTAGCGGGTGTAAGGTACCATCTAGCTAAAACCTTCAAACTGGCTTCCATGAGGGAGATATTGATGATGCCCTTATACGCATATGCCACAGCCGACTGCCAAGTCTCTAGGCTCCATTTAAACTGGAAGTCCTCCTCCCATGCCAACATGAAGGAGGACTTGTCAGACGGAGAGGAAAGTGACGCGTAGATGATCGAGACACCGCCCCTCCTCTCGGAGGACTGATTACACCATATTTCAAAGTTGGTAAATATGGGAGGGGAAGGCTTGGAGAACCAAATGCTATGAAGAAAATGACTGATTTGATTAAAGCGAAACCTCTCAGATTGTGGAAGCTCTAAATTGCTCACGCAATAGGCAAGAGAGAGAGGGCCACTAGGGGTGAAAAACTGACCCAAGCGATACAGCCCCTTGTCAAGCCACCATCGAAAAGCCTTTGTGTCAAGCCCAGGGGGAAAAAGAGGATTACGAAAAAGAAGAGACAAGGGTTTAACTTCAGAGATGAGGTTGGAATTTAATTTAATTTTATCCCACAAAACGAATGAGTGTGAAAGGGAAGGGGCTAAGATCGAAGGTCTACTCTTAGGGGTCGCCCAAGCAAGAAAATCGAGAGTGTGGAGGGGAACTGCCTGTCGTTCAATCTGTACCCAATCCGGCTTATCCCCCCTAGTAAAAATTATTGAAAATTGAGCTAATCTTGATGCTAAATAATATTTATATAAATTAGGGACACCAAAGCCGCCTTGTTTTCTAGAGTGAAAGAGGGTTTGTTGCTTAATCCTATATCCCGTGCCTCCCCAGATAAATTTCAGAACTTTGCTCTGGAAGGACTTTAAATGATCCTTCCTCAGTGGAATCGGGAGAGCTCGAAAAAGATAGAGCAACCTAGGGAGCAAAGTCATCTTTACGGCATTTATTCTGCCAAGCCACGACAAATTAAGTTTTGACCAGGATTTCAGGTCCTGTTCCAATTTATGATACATGGGAGGGTAATTCTGACCGTAAAGAGTTTCAAATTTAGGTGTAAGGGAGATACCCAAGTATTTAATAGCCGAGTCACTCCATGCAAACTTGAAGTTCTGTTTCAGCAGGGACACCGTCTCGTGATCTAAAGGAACATTGAGTGCTAAAGATTTGGAAAAATTAACCTGTAGACCCGAGACAGCCCCAAAAGCAACCAAAATCTTATTTAGAGTGGGAATAGATATCAGGGGGGACGTGATAAATAATATTAAGTCGTCGGCAAATAAGCCGCACTTGTGCATCTTGGGACCACAGGTAACCCCCTTAACATTGGGATTTTCTCGAATCGCAATAGCAAGCGTTTCCATGGCCATAGCAAATATAATCGGGGATAGAGGGCACCCCTGCCTCGTACCTCTTGCTATTTGTACCGGGGGGGAATAGTAACCCTGTAAACGTATACGTGCCATGGGAAAGGAGTACAGGGCTTTCAGTGTGCTAATAAAACGATTACCATAACCCCATTTTTCTAGGAGCGAAAAAATATAAGGCCAAGAAACCGTATCAAATGCTTTTTGTAAATCCAGGGCAAGGAGCATTCCCCGTTGCCTTGAGCCACCTGGCCAGTTAGATTGGAGAATCGACACAATATCGACGGCTCTCCTGGTTTGGTCGGGACCCTGCCTCCCTGGGATAAAACCCACTTGATCTATGTGGATATAAGAGCTGATAAAGGAATTTAATCTATTGGCCAAAATCTTGGTAAGTATTTTAACATTGTTATTTATTAGTGAGATCGGCCTATAGTTCCCTACCTCTTCCGGGTTTTTATCTGGCTTAGGTATGACGGTGATGAAGGCTGCGTTTAGGTCAGGAACAAGAGGCCTACCTGCCACTTTTTCGTTGAAAAATTTTGTCATGAAGGGGGCTAACAACTCAGAAAACGTTTTATAATAAGGGACCGGAAGGCCGTCTGGACCGGGAGCTGAACCCTTTTTCAAACCTTTAATGACTTCCAGGGTTTCATTCACAGAGATTGGGTCTTCCATGATGGCTTTGTGCTCTTCAGAGAGCTTAGGAATAGGGAGGGTGTCAAGAAACTGCGAGATATCACTCACAGATGCCTGATGTCCAGCCTCATACAGTTTATTGTAGAAATCTCTGAAAGCCAAAAGGATTTTGGAGGGATCAGAAGTCGTGGTCTGGTGATGAGTCCTAATTTTAGGAAAATAATTTTTTTTCGCCCTGGGGGATAATTTACTTGCGAGCATTCCACCTAACTTATCCCTTTGGGAATAAAATTTAGCGCCACTCCATCGAAGCAACTTTTCAGCTCGGGTAGTAAGGGCGAGATTAAGTTCCAATCTAGCGGCATCGATTTGGGACACATGGACACTAGAGGGATCTGCTTTGTGTTGGGCTCTAAGGGATGTGTATACATTTTCAAGTCTATCAATGTCCACCCTCCTCTCCCTCTTCAGTTTAGAGGCCAGTTGGATAAATTTTCCCCTGATAGTGGCTTTATGTGCAGCCCAGAGAACCTCAGCCGAAACATCCCCTGTATTATTTAAGGTGAAGTATTCAGAGAGAGCAGAAGCAATTTCGGCTACAATAATAGGGTCAGATAGGATAGATTCGTTGAGTCTCCACTGAGAGGGTTTGGGTTTGTGTGCGGGATTATAAAGAGTAGCTAGGACAATGGAATGATCAGAAAGAGGAGAGTCTATAATTTTGGACCCGGTGACAGTAGGCAGATGGCATGTATACATAAGTATATGATCTATCCTGGAGTAGGATTGGTGCGGACAGGAAAAATGCGTAAAGTCCCTAGACGCCGGGTTCTGTTCCCGCCACACATCCGCTAGACCTTGAGCATGTAGAAGTCTAGCGAATTTTAGGCTAGCTCTAGTGGGACGGGTTAAGTGAGTTTTGACGCGTTAGATTTATCTAACCCCTGGTCGAGCGCTAGATTGGAGTCACCTCCAAAAATGGGAGTTCCTTCAATCAAAGGGGCTAAGGTGGAAAACATTGATCGAAAGAAGCTCATTTGACCTTTATTCGGGGCATAATATGAGACGAAGGAGAACAGATGACCATCAAACAGCCCCTTGACCAATAAGAACCTACCTTCCGGATCCCTATAGTCAGCTAGCCAAGAGAAATGCGCGGATTTGGAAAACATAATTGCTACCCCTTTAGTTTTATCTTCCGCATTGGCCAAGTAAAACACTGGAAAATTATGGTGGAGAAAGGCAGGACTGTATCGCTTGGGGAAATGAGTCTCCTGTAACATGATCACATCACATCACATCATATTTTAGTGATTTGTAACTGTCAAACAGCTTTCTCCGTTTGATGGGAGAGTTGAGGCCCTGGGTGTTGTGGGAAGCTACTTTGAGAACTGGTGAAGGTGTGTCAGCCATTGAGAGGAGGAGGGTGAGTGCCATCAATCCCTGCGTCACTTACCTCAAAAAGGGACTGACCCTCCGCAGCTGGGCAAGCGGATCTTCCACACAGAGCCACAACGTGAACGAACCTCACAGATTGGACCTGAAGGGCAACAAACACAAATGACAGATGATCATAATCTCGGGAGACAAAGGATGGGGAGAGGGGGAAAGGAAGGAAGAAAGGCAGAACAGAAAGAGAAGAAGAAAAGAGAAACAGACAGACCACAGACAGTCTATCCGAAGAGGGCGGATCAGCAATCAGGGGCCATCCCGCAGAATCCAAGAAACCGAGAGATAGGTGGAGGCACATGCTGAGCACACAGCTCCCGGGCACCTGAAAAAAAAATTTGTTTCAAATACAGAAAAAAAAAACCACTCACAAAGGGGATTGGGACCCCCGCTATGGATAGAGTCAAATCTCCTCCCCCTAGGTAGACCCCCACAAAATTACCCCATTGTTTTCCCCCCCAAACATTGAGGAAAAACAAAAAGAAAAGAAAAAAAAGATAACATGAACCGAAAACTCAGTCATCAAAAAACAGCTGGATGGTACAGATGGGGAAATTTAAAGAAATTGAAAGTAAAAATAATAAAAACAAGAAAAAATCAAAAATTTGGCCAGAGGGGCCATACAAAAGGAGGGGGGATCCACAGCGGGATCAATGGAGGGCCCAAGGAGAGACGTCACACTCCGTCTTGGAGTGGCAAGAGTGGAGCGAAAGGATCAATGTTCCTCAGGCATCTTTCAGGTCTGGAGAACGTCCCTATGTTTCTTCGTCTTCGGCTTGTTCCACAGCGGGGTAAGTGGGCTATTAGGAGAAGGTCGCTTGGCTGGGTTGTACGCTGGATCCAAAGTGTCCATGTCAGCCTCTAGGGAGATCAGCTTCAGAGACAAAAGGGTTTTCTCTCCCTCTTGAAGGGTAGAAAAGGAGTAGTATTTCCCCTTGAGCAAAAATGTAACCGCAAATGGGAAAGTCCACCAGTACTTTATTTCCTTTTGGGAAAGAACCGCTAGCAGGGGTTTCAGGGAGCGTCTTCGTTGAATTGTGGATTGGGATAGATCGGCAAAGATTTGAACGGTGTGACCCTGACACATAATTTGTTTCATCGCTCTAGCTTGCTTCATTATCTCCTCTTTGACCTGGTAAAAGTGAGGCTTCACGATGACATCTCGGGGTGGACCATCCTTTCTTGGGGGCCCCAGGGCTCTATGAACCCTGTCCAGTTCTAGGCGATGTTGCGGTATATTCGGGATCAATGATTTAATAATTTCATGAGTGGCTTGTAAAACATCCGTTATTGCCTCAGGGAGACCCCTAATCCTGAAATTGTCCCTTCTGGATCTATTTTCAAGTTCATCAATTCTAAGTAGGGCTGAATCGAGCCTGTCCTGCAGGGTTTGAATATGGCCAGAATTTTGGTTAGTGGAGGCTACTGTGAGGTCAAGCTTGTGTTCTATAGCTTCCATCCTTGATCCTAAGTTCTGGAAATCAGCCTTTATATCAGAAGTTATTTTGGCAGCTGTGGAAGCCAGCCCTGTTTCCAGAAGAGCTGACAATCTAAGGAGCAGGTCATCTGAGTTAGAGCCCATCATAGGGATTGGTGAGGAAGGATATGGACTCTCATGCATTACAGGCAGGGAATGGCCCATAGTTGGAATAGCTGACTCCCCAAAGGTCCTGCTTAGCAGGGATTCAGTGGAGGCAGGGGAGGGAGACACCTGCGGGAGCATCACACACTGGTGTGCTGGAGTGAATGTCAGGGTGGCCGGGGTAAGCACTTGCCTCTGCTCTGTGTGACCCTCCACGTGTGCTGCGTGCTGCTGTGCTGCGGCGGCCATCTTGGAACTCCCCGTCGGCTGCACCCGTTTGAATTGCGGCCCGAGGTCTCTGCGGACTTGGTTAGGCAACATATGGGGGGATAGCGTGGATCAGCAGGACTCTGGAACGCCCGGTATGTAGCTGCAAGGGCCCCTCTGAGCGATGCTGTCGGCGCCGCGGAAGCTGTGTGTAACGGAGCTCCAGCTCACGCAGCCATCTTGGAAGCCCCGCGCATGCGCCTAGGTTGCATTTTTTGAGTTACAGATGAGGTCTAGGGCTAGAATTATTGCTCTCGCTCTAACAATCGCGGCGATACCTCACTTGTGTGGTATTAACACCGTTTTCATATGCGGGCGCTACTCACGTATGCGCTCGCTTCTGCGCGTGAGCTCGTCGGAACGGGGTGCTTTTTGTTTTCGTATTTATTTTTATTTATTTTATCATTTTTAACACTGAAATAAATTAAAAAAATAATTATCACTTTTATTCCTATTACAAGGAATGTAAACATCCCTTGTAAACATCCCTTATAATAGAAAAAAGCATGACAGGTCCTCTTAAATATGAGATCTGGGGTCAAAAATACCTCACATCACATATTTAGGCTTAAATGAAAAAAAAAATTGTCTTTTGAAAAAAGGTAAACAAAAAAAATTTCTTTAAGACGCTGGGCAGGACTGACGTTTTGACTTCACTTTCGCCCAGCAGAGGTATGAGGACGGGTGGGGGCCATGTTGCCCTCGCTCGCATCCCCACACAGCAGCCAAGTGGACCCGATCGCCTCCGCCGCTACCGACGGCTACATTAAGCAGCGGAGGGCGCGGGAGAGCGGCGGGAGGGGGGCCTCTCCCGCCACCGATAATGTCAATCTCGCGGCGAATCCACCGCGGAGACCGCCGTTATTGTTGACAGGCCCGCCCACTGAACAGATGGTTATCTCGGTTGTGGCAGCAGCTGCTGCCGTTACCGAGATATCCATCTTTAAAAATAGGACATATATATACAGTGGGCGGGCGTTAAGCGGTTAACAAAGTAATTGTCAAAAGCTGTGTGTGTGTTTTTATTTCTTTTTGACACTTTTTTGGTGAATAGGCAGGGGTATTATGCCCCATACCTATTCACATGGGGGGTCAGGATCTGGGGGCCCCCACAACCATAGTCTAGGGTTTCCAAGAAGGGGCCCTTGTCCCCATCCCACCCCAAAGCACACCCCATGTTTAAGACATGTGGCCTAGTATGGTTCAGGAGGGGGGGTGCTCGCTTATGCTTCCTATTTCTTTGCCTGTCGGGCTGCATGCTTGTATAAGGGTTTGGTATGAAATTTGGGGGACCCCATGCTGTTTTTCTAAACATTTTTCTATTGCCGGCAATGGTTTTCAGGGCAGTACTGTGATTTATAGTTATTATAACTTCCAAAAACATACATTAATTTAATTTCTTTACCACAGCAACCATATATTACAATTGCTAATTTGGTCGTAGTTTTCATCATATGCATATTTCTAGAATAGTAACTCACAAGAGCAGTTTTCGGTATGTCTTAAATCAGCAGACAGCACATGATGTGAAATTTTCACAGCTGAAGTTGAAGGTTTTCTCCAAATATCATGCTAAAACACTGTCTGAGGACTAAAGGATATTTGGAGCCTTAAAGCTTTGTCATGAGTGTTCAATCAATTCCTGGTGTATTTTAATCAAAGCACTCATGATGAAGAGGTTCAGTGACAGTGGCTTCATCTTTTAGGAAATAATGGTGGAAATTTAGGAAAAAACAAGTAAATCTGCTGCTCCTGTTAATTCTCGGGAACATGGCTATTTTGTACTAACTGTATGTATTCCTTCTGCATTCATTTTAAATCTCAGCTACACAACGCTGGGTAAACCAGTGACACATATATCTTTTTTAATTTTAGCCAAGCTTCAGGAAATATCTGCAACACATCTCTGGGACATTCGGTTTTCTTTTTAACAGTCTGCTACAATTTAAGAAAATTTAAATATTACACTATATCCATAAAAACCTAAGAGAAGGTATCCAACAGTTTTGGAAGAACGTTAAACAATTCAGACAGTGCAGAAGTGTAAAGCCTCGTACACACGATCGGATATCTGATGGAATCTAATCCGATGGATTTTTTCGTCGGATATCTGATGAAGCTGACTTTCATCAGTTTTGCCTACACACCATCAGTCAAAAATCCGACCGCGTCAAAACGTGGTGACGTTCTGAGCATGCGTCTACTTAATACTGAGCATGCATGAATTTTTAACCGATGGACTTCCACACAGACAATCGTTTTTTTCTTTCGTTTTTTTACCCATAGGAAAAATTTAAAACATGTTCTATTTTTTTCACCAATGGAAAACAAACCAATGGTGCGCACACATGATCGGTTTGTCCGATGAAAACAGTCCATCGATCGTGTGTACAGGGCTTAACTGTTTACTCACCATGCTCAGATGCAGTTGCAGGTCCCTTTAAATCCATTTTACCACAACTCCCTGGGTTTGTGGACATGCCCAGGTAAGATAAGTTTCTATGCTTTCTTTTTGCATGTGGGCAGCAAGACCAGGATTTATTATCACAAAACTCCTCCAAAAGACACAAATATTGAGTTTACCCCTGATTGCAATTAAAAGTGTTACCACTGTTCTTGTTTCCTGAATTCCTCTAGCTGTTCACATGTGTTACCAGATCTAGCCTGGACATCACTCTGAGGGACACTGTCTATGAGGATTAGAGATGAGCTTCAGGTTCCTGTTGAATATAAGTTTCACCTGCACCTAATCTGTTCTTAATTTACTAAATAGGTGAACTAAATGGCCAGATTTGGCCAGCCCCCATGTCTTTCCCCTCACAAATTGAGCCATATACTCTCATCTCAGATTTGGCCAGCCCCCACCTCTTTCCCCTCGCAAATTGAGCCATATACTCTAATTTTCTTGCACATTCTAATACGGAGAACTAATGGAATTTTACACATTTGCCCTACAGGAGAGCTGTCCCATGGTCCTAATAATAATACTCCTTAACCTCCCTGGCGGTATGATTCTGTCTGGATTTACATACCAAAAGCGGTACAATTTTTTGCATGGAAATTGGGCGTTTTATACTGTAGGCCTGCAATTCTTAGGAATAACTCGCTTAAATCTGTCCAAACAAGACATCCCGGGTATGATAAAGTTTGAAAAACAAAATCATAATTTTTTATATAATAAATAAATATAAATAATTATAACAAATAATAATGTAATTATAATAAAAAAATATTCAATAATGTAATCAACTCAAAAACACTGAAATTTGCTCAGTTGCAGAATTGTCGCTGTCATCATTTTTTTTTTTATGATGAATTTCCCCACAAATTTCTATCGCTCAATTCTGCAAGTGATTATAATTTATTATCGCTGTTTTCTAGCTGATCTAAAACCATTTTTGACATAAAGGGACACTTTTGGTTGCTATGGCCAATCTACAGTTTGCAGGGAGAAAGAACACTTTTTATTATGTAAAAGAACATGTAGGGCACTGGACAGACCAGTAGGGACAGGGGGGGTGTATTTTTTACATACAGTACTGTAATCTATAAGATTACAGTATACTCTATATAATGTGTTTGTTTACGTTTTTGAATTTGGCGCCGTTCTCCGCTCCCGTGCGTCGTAGCGTCACAGGAAACGGAGATCGGCGGCACACGGGGACACTGTGCGAATCAAGCGAGGACCCGCTCGCTCACACAATGTGGATGCATTGCTGGATCCAGGAACAAGGTAAGCCAGCGCGTTCTGCAGGCTCTGCATAGCTACCCCAAACGTGACTCGGGGATACCGATCTTAGCAAAAAAAAACAGAGTCACGCTCGGGGATACCGCTAGGAGGGTTAATGGATGTAAAGTGGTGTACATGGTTCTGTTTTCTTTTAACCACTTGCCTACTGGCCACTTTCAACCCCATCCTGCCCAGACCATTTTCAGCTTTCAGTGCTGTTGCACTTTGAATGACAATTGCGTGGTCATGCAACATTGTACCCACATTTTTATTTATTTTTTAATTTTTTGAGACAGATAGAGCTTTCTTTTGGTGGTATTTAGTCACAAATAGATTTTTTATCTTTTACTAAACAAACAAAAAAAGACCATGTTTTTTTAAAGTTTTTCTTAGCTTCTCTTTTAT
Source organism: Rana kukunoris (assembly GCA_029574335.1). Lineage (NCBI taxonomy): Eukaryota > Metazoa > Chordata > Amphibia > Anura > Ranidae > Rana > Rana kukunoris. The sequence continues at coordinate 70,535 of JAJQKJ010000603.1, forward strand.
AAATTTTTGTAATTAAGTTGTTTTTCTCCTTCACTGATGTGCGCTAATGAGGCTGCACTGATATTCTGCACTGACAGGCTGCACTGATGGACACAGTTAGGGGGAACTAATGAGACAAGAACGATGGGCACTGATGAGGAGGCACTGATGAGGCGCTGATATGCAGCATCAATGGGCACTGATAAGTGACAGTGATAGACAACACTTAAAAAAACAAGTTATACTTACCTGCTCTGTACAATAGTTTTGCACAGAACAGCCCTGAACCTTTTATTTTCAGTTCCCCTTCTGGCGCTACCGTGCCTCCTGCCGAGTGCACCTCAGAGAAAACAGCTTGCTATGGGGGCACCCAAGCAGGCTCGATCCCGAGCCACTTGTTCTGTGTGTCCATTCACACATGAAGCAGTGGCTCTGGCTTGCCACTTCTCTCTCCTCATTGGCAACGCTGGTTGTGATTGACAGCCAATGGCTTCCACTGCTGTCTCAGCCAATTAGGTAGGAGAGTCCCTGAAGAACTGAGGCCTTGTGCACATCGCTGGATTGAGATAGGGCTCAAGTAAGTATTATATGGGCTGGGAGGGATTCTGCGTAGAGAAGGTATTTAAATTTATGCATAGAATACATGAAGGTAAATAAAACATGTGCCTTTAGAACCATTTTTCAAGTATTTACAACATTGTCATAGGTAATAACCCCCACTCTACTGAAAATTTGTTTTTGTTTCTGTCTAATGCCCATTTGAGATATTTCTTATTACTTCCTGTCCTGACAAAAAATGAGGCAACATATCCCAAATAGGGACACAAAGTACAATTAACTATCTATTAAAAATTATCAATGCTTGCATCTACAGTATCTGTGGACTAAAAACAAGTGATACATGATCCATCAATGAGTAGTTTATAGTAAAGAAAACAATATGCACAGTGACTACAAGCTTAAAGCATGTGCTATCAACCAAGCATTCATAATGTGCAAAAAGCATACACAATATTCAAAAATGATAATAAAAAGTAAATCAGTGCAAAGTCCAGTGCAAAAATATATGATAAATATTACCTCAAAGAAAATGCCTTTCACAAGCTAATGGAAATCATCTCCACCAAGCGTGAGCAACAGAGCTAAAATGCACTCACCAACTTGAAAGCTGCCAGCAGAAAGCAGCAACATGCACGTTTGTGCCAACAGGATCCTTCACACATGATCAATCAGCTCCATTCTCACAATGGGGCACCTGCAGTACTGCTTCTTACCACTGGGGACAGACAGAAGGTTTGCTTGATACTGGCTGGGAAAAAAGTGCATAACTAAAAAAGTAAAAGGCTTCATCCAAATGCCAGTAAATTGATTGCCATGACAAATAAAACAGTGTATTTACAAAGAGAGCTGCCAGTTCCAAGTGGCGGTGAGACATCAGCATGTAGCTCCTTCCTGCAGGAGCTATGTGCTGACATCTCCCTGCAGCGTAAATGTAAAATACTGTCATTTTTGTTCTTCTTTCTGAAATGTCACTTTTGCTTAAATACATCCTACATCCTAGTCACAGCAGTACAATCTAACCATAGTGACATAGTGGCTCAAGAATTTGGATAAGCAGTCAAAACATTGTAGTTGATGTATATTATATACTGTATGTCCTAGTTTGTAGACTCTATAACTTTCAAACAGTCTAAATATTATACACTTACTGTATACTTTACCAAAGAAATCTAGAAAAATAAGTTTTGGTCCAAATTTATAAAAGAAAAATCATTTATTTGCTGAGTTTTATAGCAGATACTATTTTTTTTTCTTTTATTAACAATGTCAGTCTTTTTTTATTTACAGGGTTACCCCCCCTGAGTAATTGTACATCAAAATATGACAGTGCTGGAAACTAAAAAATGATCTGGACAAGAAGGGGGTTTATCATGCTGGTCTTCAAGTGGTTGAATAAGTTATGTTTTATATTTATTGTTAAACTTTTAGTATTTATGATGTATGTAGTAAATTGGTATTTTTTAACAAGATTTATGTTTCCAATATTTTTAATAAACCCAACTGACATTGACTTTAGCATTTGCAATTCAGGCAAGATGCTATACTATTATGAAAAAACAAAAAAAACATCGACAATATTCTTTAGTTGGACAAATAAGTCTTTTTTTTTTTAATAAAATGAAGCATAAATGATAAAAAAGAAGATAACATTAAACACATGACAGTTGTATGAACATAATAAAGCATTCAGTCTAGAGTAGTTCTAGTAAATAAATTATTGAGGTGATGATTAGGTTATGATATTTACACTTTTACAGAAAGTTATCTCTCCAGAGAGCTTGTCACATTATTAAATAATGACTAACAAGTGTAACCATTCTTTATTTCTTGGTTTCTCCTAATATCTTATTTAATCAAGCTACATAGTAATTTTTATGTGTAGCTGTCACTAAATTGTGTCACTTAAAAAAAAAGTCAAAACACTTGCTCAAAATGTAAATTTAATTAAGCATTTTAATATGAAAACACCTAAATAGGTAAAATAATACAGTACATTATTTATTTTTTATTTTAATTTTTTTCAAAAAGAATTGCAGACAAGTTATTAAAATGTTTTTGACAACTGGCAAAGATAGTTGGGACACATGGTCTGTGAGACCTTATACTATCTGTGTAGTAAAAGATGAGGTTTGAAGGTATTTATTATTTTTTTTTAGTTAGAAAAACAAATAATAACAATGCACTCAAAGGTGGACTGAATCTCCTGAATTATTAGCTATAGTTTGCGTAGGAGTTCAGGGACTAAAAGAAAGAATCATTCAATAGTTACAATCCAGCTTTATAGATGAATGCAGGTATAATCTAGCAGCACATAGACTAACAGGGAGTTGTTTGCATAATTATAGAAACAAAACATGTATACATAGTTACATTTTTAGTCTGTTTGAAAAAAAAAATACACAATTCCATCTAGTTCAACCAATAAAAAGGTAAAAAAAAATATACAATCCTATATACACAAAAAATAGTGGAGCGCTCTATAAAAGCTGCACTATTTTTTTGTGTATAATATCTCAGGAACTTATCTAATTGATTCCTAGTGTTCAGCTGCTCACTAGTACATTGTATTGTTATTGCGCTGATTGATTTTCTTTTAAATCCTATATACACAATCCTATACAATCCTATACACACTGTTGATCTAGAGAAAAGCAAAAAAAAATAAAAAATCAGCAAAGCATGCTCCAATTTGCTACAACAAGGGAAAAATTCCTTCCTCCCCCCAATTGGATTTTCCCTGGATCAACTTTACATATACATGTTATTTTCCAATTATTTTATGTACATTTAGGAAAGAGTCCAGGTCTTTTTTAAAGCAATCTACAGTACTTACTGAGCTGGACAGAACCTGGTCTTGAGGGAGTCTATTCCACATTTTCACAGCTCTTAGGCGGCGTACACACGATCGGATATATCCGATGAAAACGGTCCGCGGACCATTTCCATCGGATATGTCCGATCGGGAGTTTGATCCGATGGCGTGTACACACCATCGGATCAAATTCCCCGCCGCCGGACGGCGCGGTGACGTAGTGGTGACGCGGCGGTGACGTTGACGCCGCCGCGTCACCGCCACGTCACCGCACCAGGAAGTAAAACACTTCCGCGCATGCGCCGAATCCATTCGGCAGCGGCGCGGCGGCGGTGGGGGCCGACATGTCTGCTGGTAAGTGTACTAACCAGCAGACATGTCGGGCGGACAGATTCCCACCGGATAGATTTCAAAGCATGCTTTGAAATCTGTCGGGTGGAGAAATCTGTCCGCTAGCCCATACACACGAGCGGAGATGTCTGCTGAAACGGTCCATCGGACCGTTTTCAGCGGACATATCCCCTCGTGTGTACGCGGCCTTACTGTTAAGAAATCTTTCCATATTTGGAGATTAAATCTCTGTTCCTCCATATGTAAATATGTTCCTCTTGTCCTCTGTGATGACCTTAAAGGAGTTGTAAAGATAAAAAAAAATCCCTAAACAGCTTCCTTTACCTTAGTGCAGTCCTCCTTCACTTACCTCATCCTTCGATTTTGCTTTTAAATGTCCTTATTTCTTATGAGAAATCCTCACTTCCTGTTCTTCTGTCTGTAACTACACACAGTAATGCAAGGCTTTCTCCCTGGTGTGGAGAAAACCTCTTGAGGGGGGAGGGGGCGAGCAAAATCGAGAGATGAGGTAAGTGAAGGAGGACTGCACTACGGTAAAGGAAACTATTTCATTTTTTTTTTTTAGCTTTACAACCCCTTTAAAGTGAATAACTCAAAACCGAGTTCCCTATATGGACCACTTATGTATTTATACATGTTGATCATATTCCTCCTCAATCTCCTCTTCTCAAGAGAGAATACATTCCGTTCCTCTAATGCTATGTACACACGATCGGTTCATCCTAAGAAAACGGTCTGATGGATTTTTTCTTTAGATATCGGATGAAGCTGACTTTCATCAGTCTTGCCTACACACCATCAGTTAAAAAAACGATTGTGTCAGAATGCGGTGACGTAAAACACAACAAACACAACAACGTGCTGAAAAAAATTAAGTTCAATGCTTCCGAGCATGCGTCGACTTGATTCTGAGCATGCGTTGATTTTTAACCGATGGATTTTCCCACAGACGAAAAACAGTCCCGACGCATCACCGAGGATCCGATGCGTGTACCCGGCGGCCGCGATGTCCGTCAGGTACACGCGATCGTCGGTGAGAGAGCAGGGACGTGGAGCTCTGAGTGTAAACACAGAGCTTCACGTCCTGTCAGTGAGGTGACAGATGCTGTTTCTCTTGTACATAGGGAGACAGCATCGGTCACCTCCCCCAGTCACCCCCCTCCCCCCACACAGTTAGAACACACCCAGGCAATACATTTAACCCCTTCCTCACCCCCTAGTGTTAACCCCTTTAATGCCAGTCACATTTATACAGTAATTAATGCATTTTTATAGCACTGGTCGCTGTATAAATGTGAATGCCGCCAAAAATGTGTCAAAAGTGTCCGATGTGTCCATCGCAATATCGCAGTCCCAATAAAAATCGCAGATCGCCGCCATTACTAGTAAAAAAAAAATATAAAAAAAAAAATCATAATTATGTCCCCTATTTTGTAGGTGCTATAACTTTTGCGCAAAGCAGTCACTTATTGTGATTTTTTTTTTACAAAAATACGTAGAAGAATACGTATCGGCCTTAACTGAGAAAAAAAAAATAAAAAAAAAAAAAAAAATGGGATATTTATTATAGCAAAAAGTAAAAAATATATATAAATTTTTAAATTGTCGCTCTTTTTTTCATTATAAAGCAAAAAATAAAAACCACACGGGCGATCAAATACCACCAAAAGAAAGCTCTATTTGTGGGGAAAAAAAGGACGCCAATTTTGTTTGGGTGCCATGTTGCACGACCGCGCAATTGTTAGTTAAAGCGACGCAGTGCCGGAAGCTGAAATTTCGCCTGGGCACGAAGGGGGTTTATGTGCCCAGTAAGCAAGTGGTTAATACAAGAAAGGATTTTGCTTGCTTTGGAAAATGCAGCTTGGCTTTGCATGCCATTTTTACGTTTATGATCTACCAGAACATCCAGATCCTTCTCAACCATTGATTCCCCAAATTTTACTACCCCAAGCACATACCTTTACATTTATCAACATTTATCAACATTAAACCAGTTTCCCAACTAAACAGGGCATTGAGGTTAGCTTTTAAGGTGGAGTAATTCTGTAAGAATTGTATTCCACTGCATAGCTTGGTGTCATCTGCAATGAGTGAAATTATACTTTTAATCTCAAACCCTATATGATTTAAAAAGATATTAAAAAGCAAGGGTCCCAACACTGAACCCTGGAGTACACCACTGATAACCTTAGACCACTCAGAGTATGAATCATTAACCACTACTCTCTGAATATGTTTTTTTAGCCAGTAAAACATAGTAATTCAAACAAAACAAATGAACGCAGCTTACAGTACATTGTGCAACATTAACAATACATACACCACATATACAGCACAATATCCTAAATACTATGGGCTAGATTCAGGTAGAAGATACGTCGGCTTATCTCCAGATAAGCCGACTTATCTTTGCGTTTTAGGCCTCCATAGCATAGATTTTAGGCCTCCATAGCATAGATTTTCCTTAGATCAGACAGGATTATTTTATCTCCAGATAAGCCGACTTATCTTTGCGTTTTAGGCCTCCATAGCATAGATTTTAGGCCTCCATAGCATAGATTTTCCTTAGATCAGACAGGATTGAGTCTGAAAGAGTGACTCCTCCCCAGGGCTTGAACTGACTCCAGTAGTAATCGGCGTGCGTCCTAAGAGTAGGACGTACGGCTCCTGGAGCCAGATAGGCAGGGTTTTCCTCCCTCAGCATCAGCCTCCACTGTCAGATCCGCTCTGACCTCGAGCCGCCCCTGGATCCCCTGGTTTCTCTCTCCCTCTGGAGCCCCCACCTGCCAGAAACCAGACAGGCAGACGGTGACAGACTCTGCTGGCAAGCCTGCACTATCCCTCCATTCCTCCTGCAATCCACCGCTTGGCTCCCCCCTGCTTCACCTGACCCCCCTGGCTTCCCTCCGTCACCCTTCTCCAGCAGGTAAGCCTTTCACTGAGGCTGCAGACGGCCGTCCTTTTGAGGACAGCAGCTGCTGCCACTTAAAAGCCCCTGCTATCTCCCTATCCACATCTCCCCTCCTATACCCCCTCACTACCCATCCGCCACCTGCCCTGCAATCCTTGGCAATTTTCAGCCATCTCTGGCATTTCTGGCTTCCAGGCCGGCGTTTTTCGATACATCCGCGCCGGCCTGGAAGCAATCGCGGCAGCCGCAATTTAGGAAAGGCTGCGGCTTCACCCGCGGCCTAGTGGCGCGCCGCTTCTCACCCCCTCCAACCGCCAACAAAGTCCGAAAACGGACTTGAACCCCACCCCATACCCCCAGGAAAGTTACCTCACATCCCGGGCTAGGAATCCTGGCCCCAAATAGTAGCACCGATCCACCCAATCTGGAAGCTTTACCAGTCTGGATCCTGCTACCGATCGGCAGGCCATTTTTGCTACACCCAGCCCCAAATCTTAATCACCACTACAACTTGATCCAGGGGTTACCCGATCGCCTCTTACAGGGGTCAGGAAGGAATTTTTTCCCTGCCGGAGCATATTGGCCGAGCGCCGCCAGGTTTTTTTTGCCTTCCTCTGACCAAGCCAGGAGAGAGAGGAGTTTAGCCAATTCCTCTCCCCACTGCCCTAAAATCCACCCCCCCCCCTGGTGTATTGGCGAACATGGCATGTAGGCAATATTCTGCCGAGACCATTTGGAGTTTGAGGCAATGCGCCGCAATACTGCCAGCCATCACCAAAAAGGCCCTAAGAACTGAGCGACTATGGAGAACCAATCATAGATCGACGGTTAGACATTTCAGTCATTTACCCCAGGTCAAGCACATATCATGTGCTCTGATCAATACTAGATCGGCAGTAAAAACACGACTAGAAATCCGCGAATTCATTCAACAAAAGGATCTAGACTGTCTTTTATTACAGAGAGCTGGCTCACAGCCGACTGTAACACCATTCTAGGAGAACTGGTGCCAGAAAATTACCGTATCATAACGGAAAACAGAATAGGCAAAGAGGAGGCGGCCTGGCGGTGATCCACAAGACTCATCTTACGATCACCAAACCAGTCCGCCAAAACCCTCTTCCATTCATGGAAACCCTTACTCTGCAACTGCAAGCAAGTTCAAAGGAGACCGTCCACATTCTGCTCTGCTATAGGCCGCCGGCCCAAAATCGCAGCTGCTCTCATCATGGACGGATTTCTTCTCCACTTATACCCTCAACAGTAAACAACTCTTGCTGTTAGGGGATTTCAATCTCTGGGCCAATTCCTCACAAGACCCCATTGCCGACGCCTGTATTGACCACCTGGAAGGTTTAGGATTGCAGCAACTAGTATGTGGGCCTACACATGCTTCAGGTCACACACTTGATCTTATTTTCAGACAAGCTCTGGAAATAAAAATTGGGGAAAATGAAAAATTGCCATGGACAGACCACCAGGCAATTACATTCAGTATTTCCACCATCCCCCCGCAACAAAAACATCGAATCCAGTGGCAACACACTGGACTAGATGTCAGAAGAAGCTCCACTCGGAACTCTTCAAAACGACTTTAAGGAAAAAAATAGAAACAACCCAGCCGCAGCAAACGGCCGTTGAAACATTGAAAGCCATAAACTCGGCCATGCTACAGTCAGCCGACTTGGTAGCGCCGAAACGAATAACCCCGCATTCGGAAAAACAACCGCAGCTGGTTTAACAACCAGCTGTCGTTACTGAAGCAAGAACGCAGAAGGGCAGAATCTGCCTGGAAAAGATGTTCTTCTGAGCTAAAACCTATCCATCTACAAGGCGACCACAAGAAAAATACCACAAAGGAATTTTCCAAGCCAAGAAGAATTATTTTTCGGAGGCTATCAACGGTGCCCAAAACCGCCCCCGCGAACTCTTCAAGATGGTCACCCAGACCTTGAAACCAGGATGCATTGAAGCCCCCAGTTCGGACACACAAGAATTTTGCAATGAGCTATCGGATTATTTCGTTAATAAAATCGAGGCAATCCGTGAAAGCATTCAGCAAAATGTTTCTCCCCTCAGCCCCCCTGTAGCCTCTCACATAACACCCATAGTAATTCTCCGATATCAGGTAAGTTCACCCTGGAACCCATCTCCATCGAGTCCACTAAGAATGTCATTTGTACTCTGCGCAATGGCGCAGCGCCAAATGACATTATCCCCACAAAACTGCTGAAGGAATGCGCCGACATCCTGGCTCCTCCAATCACGCAGCTTATCAACCAGTCTTTCTTGGAGGGCATAGTGCCCTCACAGTTGAAAGAGGGTGTAATCCAACCCCTCCTGAAGAAACCCTCCCTGGACCCCAAGGACCCACTCCACCGCCGTCCCATAACAAGCCTCAACGTATTCTCTAAGATAATGGAAAAAGTAGTGGTACAACAGTTGCAACTGCATCTAGATACCTACAAGCTACTTGACCCATTGCAATCAGGCTTCCGTCCCGGACATGGGACGGAAACAGCTTTACTGAAAGTATGGGACGATGTTCTCAAGGCCGCAGACGAAGGAGAATCTTGTCTCCTGGTTCTGTTGGACCTAAGTGCAGCTTTTGACACTGTAGACCACAATCTGTTACTGACTCGGCTTTCTGAAGTAGCCAGGGTCGCAGAAGGCGATTTATCTTGGTTCTCCTCTTTTTTGGAAAACAGATCGCAAACAGTGAAGCTAGGACCTTTTACGTCTGAAAAACGCACAGTAACATGCGGAGTCCCTCAAGGATCGCCTCTGTCACCAGTGCTATTCAACATCTACCTTCGTCCTCTTTTTGAGATTATTAGCAGCCAAAAACTGCTTTATATTCACTCTTATGCAGATGACACGCAACTGTATTTCCGCATCTGCAATAGACAGGATCACCACCTCAATCTAGAGACATGTCTCTCTTTGATAGAGGACTGGATGACAAAGAGTTATCTTAAATCTCAATGGAGCGAAAACAGAACTTCTTCTGTTTCACGCCAAGCGAAGGAATCAACCCTCAACAGCGTGGTCTCCCCCACCTATTTTGGGCAAGCTCATCACCCCTAGCGCCAAAGTCAAAAGCCTAGGGGTCATTCTTGACTCCTTTATGACAATGGACGCACAAATAGGGTCAGTGTGTGGTCAGCGGATCTCACCATCTACTGCGCCTACTACGCAGACTCACTCCGTTCATCCCTAAAAGAAGATCTAGCGGTCGTGGTGGGAGCTATTGTAAACTCCAGGTTGGATTATGCGAATGCCCTTTACCTCGGTCTCCCCAAATACCAAATCGCTCGTCTGCAAGTCGTTCAGAATACGGCCGCCAGACTTGTGACTGGGAAAAAACCCTGGGAATCTATCTCACCTTCACTGAGAGCCCTTCATTGGCTGCCAGTTAAAGACAGAATCGCTTTTAAAGCCCTCTGTCTTACGCATAGATGTGTCCATGAGAATGCCCCCCTTTACTTATGCGAATTAATAAAAGCGCATAATCCAAATCGCGTTTTGCGATCTACGAATCAGAACCTGCTCCAGGTTCCGAAAGCCAACTTCAAGTCCAAAGGAGAGAGAAGATTTGCGATCCAGGGTCCCAGACTATGGAACGCTTTACCAACCAGCATTCGGTTGGAGGAGAACCACCTAGCATTTAGGAAAAAGGTCAAGACTTTTCTCTTTTGATATCAAAGGAGACAGGAACAACAAGCGCCCAGAGGCGATTCAGTTCGCATGTGCCGCGCTATATAAGTTTTCATTCATTCATTCATTCAGACATGCATAAGTCTCTTACGCTGTCTAATCTTATTTTCATATTTTAGGCTGGCCGCTAGGTGGCGTTTCCGTCTAAAATACGTAAATGAGCCTATACGCCGATTCCCGAACGTACGCCTGCGCTATTTTTTTTACGTTGTTTGCATTAGCGTAGTACCGTCGTAATGTTATTCCTGCTATATGAGGTGCAGGCAATGTTAAGTACGGACGGCGTTCCGGCGCTTCTTTTCACGTCGTTTACGTAAAACGTTCACGAATAGGGTTTTGCGTAAGTGCCATTCACGTAGTTTACACGTCGAATTGACGTCAAGATTTGGAGCATGCGCACTGGGAACCAATCACGGTCTGCGCATGCGCAGTTCGTTTGGCGCAGGGACGCGCTTCATTTAAATGATACATGCCCCCTCCCCGCCAAATTTGAATTCGGCTTGGTGATTTATGCTGCGCCGCCTCAACTTTACAGGCAAATGCTTTATGAATAAAGCACTTGCCTGAAAAAGTTGCGGCGGCCTAGTTTGAAACCAGATGCTAGGCATGCCTAAAGATAGGCAATTCTACCTGAATCTACCCTTCGTTTGTCTATAATTGAACTAATTATTTTTGTTTTGTTAATCTAATGTTTTACCTTGTCTATTCTGTATTGCCTCCCAGTGCTGCTCAATGTTAATGATGGTTAACATACCTTGGTTTGATTCAGGACAGGTTCAATGAATTTTGTGTAGGTTTATATGCCAAATCCAAAAAACATTTAAGTCATGAGAAACCAAATCTTTAGAAATCAGTATGGACATTTTCTAGACTTAAAAGGCAAGGGATTGTCAAACAAATGATGTGGGGTGAACATTGTCACACTCACCTGCTTTGTTGCTTGCTCTACTCTCCAGCATATATTTTTTTTCCCCTAAGTGTGTGGCCCCAGAATTTTGCCAGTCACAGAGGGCGTCCTGTTTATAGTTGC
>JAJQKJ010002121.1:0-63825 GCA_029574335.1 Rana kukunoris
TTGGTCCAATGAACTTGTGCTGATCCATAGTGGAGCTCATTGTCATTTCTTACAATCTCCTGGATGATCCTCAATCTTTATTTTACAACCTGGAGATAACGTGAGAGGATCCTTTGAGGGTTTCTCCATGGCGTGTCCTGGAAAAATAGAAAACATCATCAATAGATATGAGAGGGTTAGTTCACTTCCATCAAGATTCCATCTGGATCAGGTAGATATGAGTGAGGAGATGTTCTCTGTGGAGGTCCCAACCAGCTGGGACTCTTCCCCCCACCAAAGAACCTTTGGTCCTCCTCCCAGATCAGTTAAGTAACATTTAGCAATAAGTCCGTTCAATGAAGAGGGATCCAAATGTCACAGATCAGCTGATCTGTTACTTGTATTTCCACAGATCAGCAGCAAAGATGATCTGCTACTTATAGTTATATAAACATGGGTTTCTGTTACCTTATTGCTGTACTAGACTGGGAGGTATAGGCCTTACTTGCTGATTTACATAGCATGCTACATGTCTAGTCCCCCATCAGCCTTACTATTTAATCATGTTAAGATCAGCACTCTCGGCCTGTGCAATAGGTTCAATTCATGGCTCAAGACTCCATTTCATGTTTTTATCATATCCCTACAATTCTGTGTTCCCTGGATTCCAGTGTTCTTGTGTTCTAGTCGACACCACTGTCCCCTGAATACATTGTTTCTAAGTGTTTATCAGATAATGGGGGGATCTAGGTGGAGTCTTCATACTGCTTTGTCCTTTACAATGATGTGCACCACCATACAGATTGGGCCCCACTGTTAGCTGGGAATACAGAGGACGGGGACATCTCTCTGGTGGGTTCCCATTACTGGATCCATCTGTAGGAAACACACACACTGACTGAATACATTGTTTCTATGTGTTTATCAGATGATGGGGGATCTAGGTGGAGCCTCCGTTCTGCTCTCTCCTTTACAATAAAGTCTCCTCTTACCCGGTGATGTGAGGGGCGGCTGATTCTCCATCATGACGTCCTTGTAGAGATCCTTGTGTCCTTCTAAATACTCCCACTCCTCCATGGAGAAATAGACAGTGACATCCTGACACCTTATAGGAACCTGACACACACAATGATACAGTCACCATCCAATCACACCCCTTGTCTGTTACTGGATAATGTCCCAGAATCCTCCTCACCTCTCCTGTCAGCAGCTCCATCATCTTCTTGGTGACTTCTAGAATCTTCTCCATGTTGTGTCTCTCAGGTTTTAGGGAGTCACATGGAGGCACTGTGATGGTCATATGATCACCTGACTTCACAAGAGGAAATCTCTGTATTGGAGAACCAATAGGAATATCATGTTAGAATCCCAGAATCCTCCTCACCTCTCCGGTCAGGTCTGTGTTTTATTAATAGAGATAAGAGCGATGTCATGTGACCTCCCAGAATCCTCCTCACCTCTCCGATCAGGTCTGTGTATTATTAATAGAGATAAGAGTGATGTCATGTGACCTCCCAGAATCCCCCTCACCTCTCCGGTCAGGTCTGTGTTTTATTAATAGAGATAATAGTGATGTCATGTGACCTCCCAGAATCCTCCTCACCTCTCCGGTCAGGTCTGTGTATTATTAATAGAGATAAGAGTGATGTCATGTGACCTCCCAGAATCCTCCTCACCTCTCCGGTCAGGTCTGTGTATTATTAATAGAGATAAGAGTGATGTCATGTGACCTCCCAGAATCCTCCTCACCTCTCCGGTCAGCAGGTAGATGATCTCCAGGGTGAGGTTTTAGTATCCTCTCAGTCACGTGACTCCGGTCCTCCTCCATCCTCAGTGATGTGGTCATGTGATCTATGTGGGTTTCTCTGTAGAAAGATATCAAATAATTATCTGGATTGTATTGGTTGTACAATTTTAGGACGGTGATAAAAGGGGGTAAATAGACCCACTGCCCTCCCTATGGGGCACCTTATTATTGTCTGAACTTCAGCCTAATTCTCCAAATGTATAAAATTCTAAATGATGACAAAAAAAATGTATATATGAATCAACGTGATATGTCAGATAAAAAAAAAAACAGAAGAAAATATACAATAGTGACTGATAATAAAAATATAGGAAAAATAAAAAATCAATTTTACAACTCGCTGTTTAACAGAACAGAAGATAATGCAATAATAATCGGTAATAATAAAAATACAAAAAAAAAGCAAGAAGAAACATAAAATCAATAAAAACAGAACATAATATGCAAAGTAACTGACATAATAAAAATATAGAACAAAAATAACATCTCATAGTTCAATAAAACAGAGGAGAATATGTAATAGTAACCAATATAATAAAACTATAGAAAAAAATAATAAAAACCAATATGACATCTCACAATTCAATATGAGAATATGCAATAGTAATCAAGATAATAAACATAAAAAAAAAAAATGATAAAAATAAAAAAAAACATATAACGCCTTAAAGTTAGTGAAACTGAAAATAATAATATGCAACCGTCACTGATAAAAATAAATACACATATATTTATATAATATATATATATATATATATAATATAATATATATATATATATATATATATATATATATATATATATATATATATAATGGATCCCATTCTAAATTGCATACAGTTCTGTTTTTCTTCAATAATATTATAAATAATAAAAACTGGGAATTGATTAGGTTTACAAACATGATCCCTGATATCAGCCAGAATACGGTCAGTTTATTTGCCCGGTCACCGCTCTGCGAACAGGCTTTGATTGGGCTGAAGCCGAATCTTGTTCTTTTTGACAAGAGACCGCTGAGGTGAAGAGTTTCGGCCCCGTAAGTGGGGGACTGTTCCGCCCCTCAAGGGGTTAATCTAGGTTTCCACACTATATATGTGTGTATCACCATCTGCTGGAGATAAAAGACGTCACAGTGACTATAGAGGAAGAGGACGGACATGACGGGGGGTTACTGGGTGTAAATATAAATAATATCTTATTACCTCTTCTGCTGCCAGTTCCAACAATGTCTTCTCGCTACTTCCTCCCAACTCACCTCTCACCTGGAACTTCTTGTTTATACCTGACATCACTTCCTGTCTTCCATAGAGACTTCCTGTTTGGGTAAAAGTGAGATCACCACCTTGTAGAGCTCAGAGGAACTGCCACCCACAGGGTGAGCACAGCCTTGTGCTGTGTGTATGTACTGTATATCCTTATAGATGCAACTCCCCTAGGAAACTCAGCTGACAACTGGGGTACACCACTAATAACACTGAACCTTGGAGTATTCCACGAATAACACGGAACCTTGGGGTACACCACTAATAACACTGAACCTTGGAGTACATCACTAATAATAACCTATTACCAGGTATCCTGAACCTTGGGGTACAACACTAAGCCTTGAAATACACCACTAATTTTATTACCCCCACTAATAACACTGAACCTTGGAGTATTCCACTAATAACACAGAACCTTGGGGAACACCACTAATAACACTGAACCTTGGGGAAAACCACTAATAACCCTGAACCTTGGGGTACATCACCAACACTGAACCTTGGGGTACACCACTGATAACCTTAGACTAGGGTTGTCCCGATACCGATACTAGTATCGGTAGCGGGACGCCTAAATAGAATACTAACCGCCGCCGCCGCGATAATCGCCGTGCAATACAGCGTGCATTACAAGTTTTCGTTTGTATACTTGTAATGCGCGCCACGCCATCTATAGACACTCCCCTTCTCTGGATTGGACGGATCTGTCCAATCGCGAGCAAGGGGGAGTGTCTATGCACGGATCTGTGTGTATAGACACTCCCCCTTGCTCGCGATTGGACGGATCCATCCAATCTAGAGAAGGGGAGTGTCTATAGATGGCGTGGCTTGTAATGCCCGCTGTATCTTGCATGGGGATTAACCCGCAGAATGACACTGCACCGGCAGCAGCAGCGACGGTGCCAGGTATGAGGGGCATGGCTGCAATGTGTGGGGGCACAGGACATGGCTGCATATATGGGGGACATGACATGGCTGCAATATATGGGGGACATGACATGGCTGCAATATGTGGGGGACATGACATGGCTGCATATATGGGGGACATGACATGGCTGCAATATGTGGGGGACATGACATGGCTGCATATATGGGGGACATGACATGGCTGCAATATGTGGGGGACATGACATGGCTGCAATATATGGGGGACATCGGGACAACCCTACCTTAGACCATTCAGAGTAAGAATCATTAACCACTAAAAATAGTGCATGTAAAGCCCCTGAAAACTGCCTCTCATGCCTCCCCAGTGTGAAAGCCCAAGTGAATTTACACTGGGGCGGTGCGCTTGTGGGACGGGAAAATAAGTCCTGCAAACAGCATCTTTGGGGCGGTGTACATCGGGGTACACCACTATTAACACTGAACCAACAATTAACAATGAACTGGATTGCCGACCTTCTTCTAATTGGACAGCTAGTAACCGAAGCCAGCAACCTTGGAGATCTGGAGATTCGGTGCTTGACAACTTAGTTGGTGTTTCAGAAAAACAAATTGACTCCTCACAAGACTGGGCTATTTGTATTCATGCTGATTCTCTTCTTTGTTTAGAGGGACACGGGACATAGAAAAGATGGAGGGGGGATTCTCTATGTTAGATGTGAAAGTGAGGAAGAAAGATGATCTTGTGGTTGGAGATGTGGTTGGTGTTCCAGAAACACGGCTTGACTCCTCACAAGACTGGGCTGTTGGTATTCATGCCTATCCTCTTGTTTAGAGGGACACAGGACATAGGAAAGATGTAGGAGGGTTCCTCTATGTTAGATATGATGTGAAAGTGAGGAAGAAAGATGCAGTGGCATACCACGGGGGGTGGTCCGCCCTGGGTGCCACAGATTGGACAGTGCCCGGCCGTCACTGGTTAGGGTGCTGCTCTGTGCATTGCTCACCGCACATCGCTTCCACCGGCATGGCAGCATCCAGCAACTCCAGACTGTCCGGATGCTGCATCGCCATCTGTCTATTACTAAGCAGCGAGATCAGACTCCATGCATGACAGGGACAGGAGAGAAGTTCCTGCATGGGCATGGGCACACTCTTCCAGGGTGGGGCGGGTCATGGCATGGGCACATTCTTCTCGGGAGGGAGGGGCGATACCTGCTGTGGTCCCACTCTTCCTAGGTGGCGATACCTGCTGTGGTCCCACTCTTCGTAGGTGGTGATACCTGCTGTGGTGCCACTCTTCGTAGGTGGTACCTGCTTTGGTCCCACTCTTCCTAGGTGGTGATACCTGCTGTGGTCACACTCTTCCCAGGAAGGGGGATACCTGGCATGGGCACATTCTTTTTTTTTTTGGGGGGGGGTGATACCTGCTTTTATCACAGGGAAAGGGATATCTGGCATTGGCACACTTTTCCCAGGATGGTTATACCTGCTTTTATCACAGTATTTCAAGGATGGGGGATACCTGGCATGGACACATTCTTTTTTTGGGGGGAACCTGCTTGTATCACACTTTTCTCAGGAGAGGAAATACCTGGCATGGGCACACTTTTCCCATGATGGTGATACATGCTTTTATCACAGTATTTACAAGGAGGGGGATACCTGGCATGGGCACATTCTTCTCAGGTGGCGATGACAGATTAGGGGGGGGGGAGGTGCCAGATATAGAATCTGCCCTGGGAGCCATATGCTCTAGGTACACCCCAGAAAATATGATCCAAGGTTTGGATGGTGTGGAGGAGGAATTACTGGAGGAATGATAGACAAGTCTATGAACTGATGGAATTATCACTGGAGTCTACTACAGACGTCCTGAGATTTATGAGAAGAGGGAGTGTCGGATGTTCCAACAACTTCAAGCCGGTAAAACCAAACTACTAAGACACAAGATTAAGGCCAAAACTAAAACCTACAGGATGGGCCTTACTTGTAGTGTTAGAAAAAGGAGAAGAACATTTCATCATACAGATTTAGGAACGTAGTTGGTGTTCCAGAAACACGGCTTGACTCCTCACAAGACTGGGCTGTATTCATGCTGATCCCTTTGTTTAGAGGAACACAGGACATAGAAAAATGTTAGATGTGATGTGAAAGTGAGGAAGAAAGATGATCTTGTGGTTGGAGGTGGTGATGGATCGGAGGAGGAATTACGGGTGGAATGATAGACGGGTCTATGAACTGATGGACTTATCATTGGAGTCTACTACAGACATCCTGATATTTATGAGAAGGGGAAGAGTCGACTGTTCTGTTCCAACAAGTACAAGCCGGTAAAACCAAACTAATAAGACACAAGATTAAGACTAAAACTAAAACCTACAGGATGGACCTTACTTGTAATTTTATTCATCAACTTGCAAATATCATGAGTTTAAGAATATAAATATTATGGGCCAGATTCACATACAAGTACATTGGCGTAGAGTATCAGAGATACACTACGCCGCCGTATTTTACCTGGCTCTAAGTCGAATCCAGGAAGATTTCGGCCCGTAAGATACGGCGGCGTAGTGTATTTCTCGCGGCGGAGTCTAAATATGCGATTAAGGGGCGTGAAGCATTTAAATTAGGCGCGTCCCCGCGGCGATCGAACTGCGCATGCTCCGTTCTGAAATTTCCCGCAGTGCATTGCGCAAATTTACGTCGTAACATTTTTTTTTTTTTTGCGTAATTTACGTACATTCCTATTCACGGACGACTTACGCAAAAAAAAAAATGAAAATTTGACGCGGGAACAACGGCCATACTTATCATGGGCAGTCTAACTATAGACCGAATAATAGCAGGTTTAATTTTACGACGGAAAAAGCCGACTAGCGACGACGTTAGAGAATGCGACGGCCGATCGTAACTTCATGGATCGCCGTAAAAAGCTAATTTGCATACCCGACGCGGAAAACGACGCGAACTCCACCCAGCGGGCGGAAAAAGATTGCAGCGTAGATCCGACGGCGTACGAAGTCGTAAGCCTGTCGGATCGAAGCCCGAAGCCATCGTATCATGGTTTGAGGATTCAAACTAATGCTACGACGCGGGTAATTTGAAAGTACGCCGGCGTATCAGGAGATACACCGGCGTACTCGTTCTGTGAATCTGGCCCTATATCGTCAATTATTACTAAAAAATTAATTATATTATTTACATTTTTATCAGGCAATTATAAAATGTTACATGTAATATCATATTTTCCACATTCGGCCAGCAGGTACAGGAGCTCTCTCCAAGCAAATAAAGCAACTTGAGCAAACTCGATAACTAGTGCACTGAAATCATCATTTCAGTCCTGTAGTCTGTTCTCCCCTTCCCTTCATCCACAAGCAATATCTAGCTCTTCTCTCTCCATGATGTCTTTCTTCGAAGCTTCTGCTGAATATCAGACTACATTCCTAGAGGGACCCAACCAGCATTGACACCCCCTCCTTCTCTCTCTCTAGAGGGACCCAACCAGCAGTGACAGCCCCTCCTTCTCTCTCCTAGAGGGACTCAACCAGCAATGACACCCCCTCCTTCTCTCTCCTAGAGGGACCCAACCAGCATTGACGCCCCCTTCTTCTCTCTACCAGAGGGACCCAACCGGCAGTGACACCCCCTCCTCTCTCTCCTAGGACTCAACCAGCAGTGACACCCCCTCCTTCTCTCTCCTAGAGGGACCCAACCAGCAGTGACACCCCCTCCTTCTCTCTCCTAGAGGGACTCAACCAGCAGTGACACCCCCTCCTTCTCTCTCCTAGAGGGACCCAACCAGCATTGACGCCCCCTTCTTCTCTCTACCAGAGGGACCCAACCGGCAGTGACACCCCCTCCTTCTCTCTCCTAGGACTCAACCAGCAGTGACACCCCCTCCCTCTCTCTCCTAGAGGGACCCAACCAGCAGTGACACCCCCTCCTCCTCTCTCCTAGAGGGACCCAACCAGCAGTGACACCCCCTCCTTCTCTCTCCTAGAGGGACCCAACCAGCAGTGACACCCCCTCCTTCTCTCTCCTAGAGGGACCCAACCAGCAGTGACACCCCCTCCTTCTCTCTCCTAGAGGGACCCAACCAGCAGTGACACCCCTCCTTCTCTCTCCTAGAGGGACCCAACCAGCAGTGACACCCCCTCCTTCTCTCCTAGGAGGGACCCAACCAGCAGTGACACCCCTCCTTCTCTCTCCTAGAGGGACCCAACCAGCAGTGACACCCCCTCCTTCTCTCTCCTAGAGGGACCCAACCAGCAGTGACACCCCCTCCTTCTCTCTCCTAGAGGGACCCAACCGGCACTGACACCCCCTCCTTCTCTCTCCTAGAGGAACCCAACCGGCAGTGACACCCCCCCCTCCTTCTCTCTCCTAGTAGAGTAGGTCAGACAGAACTTTGAAGTCTTTAGTGATCTCTGATTTCCTTATAAAGTGTTTTCTTCCATGATAAAGATCAGAGGAGCGCTCAGCCACTTGTTTTCTGAGGTGTATATCAAGGTGAGCTTCTTCCCAGTGTGAGATCTCTAAAGTGCGGCCAAATATGATTCATATAGAAGACATTTCCCACACTCAGCACACTAATACACCTCAAGGGTTGTGTGGCTTCTCAGATGTATGTAAAGATGGGACTTCTGTGAAAAACGTTTCCCGCACTCAGGGCAGGAATATATCATCTCCTCTGTGTGAGATTTTCTGTGTCTGACAAGTGCTGATTTCCTTGAAAAACATTTCCCGCACTCAGAGCAGGGAAACAGCTTTTCCCGCGTGTGGCATATCTGATGTTCAATAAGATTGGATTTCCAAGAAAAAGATTTTCCGCACTCAAGACAGGAATATTGCCTCTCGCCTGTGTGGATTCTCTGATGTCTATTAAGAACGGACTTTTGTGAAAAGCATTTCCCGCACTCAGGGCAGGTATACGGCTTCTCACCCGTGTGAGATCGTTGATGTATAACAAGGTCTGATTTATGGGTAAAACATTTTCCACACTCAGGGCAGGGATACAACTTCCCACCTGTGTGTAATCTCTGATGCCTGGAAAAACTGCTCTTATCTGAAAAACATTTTCCGCAATCAAGGCAGGGATATGGCTTCTCATCTGTGTGATCTCTCTGATCTAAAGAAAAACATGGCTGAGAGTGAAAACTTTCCCCATATCCAGGACAAGAAAATTCCTTTTCTTCCAGAATTCCGGCCCCATCCCTCAAAGTATGAGGTTGGTCAGAGGGATTCCATGGTCTATCTACACTGTGAAGTCCTCCATCCATAGTTGAGGTCATGGCCTTTTGTTTGGCACAATCTCCTGTGATGTCCTCATGTTCCATTTTCCAACCTGGAGATAAAGTGAGACGATCCTTTGAGGGTTTCTCCATGGCGTGTCCTGGAAAAATAGAAAAACATCATCAATAGATATGAGAGGGTTAGTTCACTTCCATCAAGATTCCATCTGTATTAGGAAGAATGAACATTTAGCAATAAGTCTGCTTGAAGAAGAGGGATCACACTAATTTCGACAACAAAACCGTGGACTTTTTTCCAACAGATGTTGGCTCGAACTTGTCTTGCATACACACGGTCACACAAATATTGTCGGAAAATTCCAAACGCCAAGAACGCAGTGACGTACAAGACGTAAAACTGAACTATTAAAGGGAAGTTCATTACCAGTCCTGTTAGTAGAAGTTTGGTGAGAGACGATTTGTGTTTTTCAGCTTCATGCTTTGCAGTCCTTTACAGCGTGAAGAATGTGCTATCTCCATTATAAACGCTAGTTTTACCAGACCGAGCGCTCCCGTCTCGTACTTGATCCCGAGCAATGCGTGGAATTTTGTGCTTCTGAACTGTCCACACACGATCGGAATTTACGAGAATAGATTTTGTTGTCGGAAAATTTGAGAACCAGCTCTCAAATTTTTGTTGTCAGAAATTCCGACAGCAAATGTCTGATGAAGTCTACACACACGGTCGGAATTTCTGACAAAAAGCTCACATCGAACATTTGTTGTTGAAAATTCCAAATCGTGTTTTTTAGT
The DNA here is from genome assembly GCA_029574335.1 of Rana kukunoris. Classification (NCBI taxonomy): domain Eukaryota; kingdom Metazoa; phylum Chordata; class Amphibia; order Anura; family Ranidae; genus Rana; species Rana kukunoris. The sequence goes on from JAJQKJ010002121.1 coordinate 9,987, forward strand.
AATATGTAATTTTCTGCTACCCCACTGGTAGCAATAGACCTTATTGGTTAATATCACTCTGCTCCCGCCCTACTCTGGACCAAGAAGAGATAAGAGAAGAATACATTATGGGTCACCTGTGCTGATCTCTGTAGGAGTGTCCTCCTCTATGAATGTCCTCATCATTCCAGCCTCCTCCGTATATTGCTGATCATCCCTCACATACGTCTCTTCTACGTCACACTCAGTTTTCAAGATCATCAGATCTTCACCCTAAACCAACAGAATGGCAGAAAATAACATCTGTAACATAGAAGTATTTATGATGTGAGATCACATAGAAAATATCATCTTGTAGAGTCCACACATCGTCTCCACATGTCAGAGTGTTCAATCACTTTATGTTCCCGACCCTCAACTCCACCTACCTGATGATGGTGGGGGATGGTGTGACCTTCCTGTGTGGAATCCCGGGAATACAGAGGACGGGGGCATCTCTCTGATCGGTTTCTCTCATTAGGTGTCTCAATCATAATGTCCTTGTAGAGATCCTTGTGTCCTTCAAAAAGCTCATTCATCACTCCATATTCCTCATCCTCCTCCTCTTTAATAACATTATAATTTCTGTGCTTTCTAATCTAAATATATAATAAAACATTTATTATGACAAACATTATAACAGTATAAATCACAACTACCAATAATTTTTACTAATCTACCTGATGATGGTGGGGGATGGTGTGACCTTCCTGTGTGGAATCCCGGTAATCCAGAGGACGGGGACATCTCTCTGGTGGGTTCCCATTACTGGATCCATCTGTAGGAAACACACACACTGACTGAATACATTGTTTCTATGTGTTTATCAGATGGTGGGGGATCTAGGTGGAGCCTCCGTACTGCTCTCTCCTTTAAAATAAAGTCTCCTCTTACCCGGTGATGTGAGGGGCGGCTGATTCTCCATCATGACGTCCTTGTAGAGATCCTTGTGTCCTTCTAAATACTCCCACTCCTCCATGGAGAAATAGACAGTGACATCCTGACACCTTATAGGAACCTGACACACACAATGATACAGTCATCATCCAGACACCTCCCTTGTCTGTTACTGGATAATGTCCCAGAATCCTCCTCACCTCTCCTGTTAGCAGCTCCATCATCTTCTTGGTGACTTCTAGAATCTTCTCCATGTTGTGTCTCTCGGGTTTTAGGGAGTCACATGGACGCACTATAATCGTCATATAATCACCAGACTTCAGAACACGAAAATTCTGCATTGGAAAACCAATAGGAATGTTAGAATCCTCCTCACCTCTCCGGTCAGGTCTGTGTTTTATTAATAGAGATAAGAGTGATGTCATGTGACCTCCCAGAATCCACCTCATCTCTCCGGTCAGGTCTGTGTTTTATTAATAGAGATAAGAGTGATGTCATGTGACCTCCCAGAATCCTCCTCACCTCTCCGGTCAGGTCTGTGTTTTATTAATAGAGGTAAGAGTGATGTCATGTGACCTCCCAGAATCCTCCTCACCTCTCCGGTCAGGTCTGTGCTTTATTAATAGAGATAAGAGTGGTGTCATGTGACCTCCCAGAATCCTCCTCACCTCTCCGGTCAGCAGGTGAATGATCTCCAGGGTGAGGTTTAGTATCCTCTCAGTCATGTGACTCCGGTCCTCCTCCATCCTCAGTGATGCGGTCATGTGATCTATACGGATTTCTCTGTGGATGGATATCAGAGAATTACCTGGACTTTATTGGTTGTACAAAATTAGGATGGGGATATAAAGGGTTAATAGCTGGGCTTCCCCGGTGGGAATCGGCACATGTAGATTGGATTACTTAGTGTTTGTTGTGTTTCTTGCTCTTTGCAAATCTGTTACTTTTTGGAAAGTTGTTCTGCCAATTTCGACTCATATTTAAATATATAAAAATAAAAATTATGACAAAAGTTCATATGAAGAACCAATATAAAATCTCACAGTTCAATAAAAACACGAGAATATTCACTTATTAAGTGGGGGAATGTTCTGACACTTAAGGGGTTAATCTAGGTCTCCACTCTATATATGTGTGTATCATTATCTGCTGGCGATAAAAGACGTCACAGTGACTATGGAGGAAGAGGACAGACATGACGGGTTTACTGGGTGTAAATAGAAAATAAGATCTTATTACCTCCTCTCCTGCCAGTTCCAGTAATGTCTTCTCTTTACTTCCCCCCGACTCGCCTCTCACCTGGAACTTCTTATTTATAATCTGACATCACTTCCTGTCTTCCATAGAGACTTCCTGTCTGGATAGAAGTTAGACGATCACCACCTTGTGAAGGTCAGAAGAACTGCAGTCTCGAGAAACATCTCGTAGTGTAGGGTGACCAGACATCCTCAGTTTCAGGGGACAGTCCCCCGATTGAGGACACTGTCCCCGGTTTTGTCCCCAGATTGGATTTAATAGGGGGCAGGGGTAATTTCAAAGACAATCAGTGCAGAATTAAAATTAAAAAAATAAAATTACACACCCCCCGCTCCGCCGTGCCTTCTAGCATAGGGGGGTTTTCCCATTATCGGTGCCCCTTTCTGATGATCATGTGCTGGTCGGAGCGGAGAGGAATATTTCTTCAGTTTCGGGCGCATGCCCATTTAGCTTCACTCGCATGTTCTTCTGCCTTGGCTCAAATCCTGGCCAGTCTCCTGCCTATCTCCTTGCCTTCCACTGGCAGGGTGATCTTTCTCTACTCCCCATCCAGTAGTAGCCGGGGCCCAAAGAGCAAGACTTGAGAGGCTGTGAGGCGGGCGGCGACGGGCAGAGAGTCGCTGATTGTTGCCATTACTAGTAAAGAAAAAATATGTCCCGGATTTCATTTTAAAAATCTGGTCACCTTATCGTAGTGTGAACAACGGCCTTGTGTTGTGTGTGTTCGTACTGTATATACTTATAGATGGGTCACCTCACACCAGAAACTAGGCAGACTCTTGAGTTCTCTCCTAAATATTACCCACGGTTGAGGCAAATCTCTGGGAATATCCCAGAGACTCCTAAGAAAAATTACCACCGGGCAAATGACAACAATTACAACTTATATGCAAAAATACAAAAAACTATAGGTACAGCGCTAGAAAAACATGACATAAATAATAATGAAAGGTAATAATAATTAAATGTAAAATAACTTATAAATAAAGTGAGAATAATGTGATTAAAGGAAGTGAGATTCAAAAGTGATCCAATAGATATAGTCCATAATCTGTGAAATTAAACATAATATCTTCTTCCACCAAACGACACCCAGTGAATAAGGTTGGCTCCTTACCACAAAGATAGACCGTATATACACCGGTCAGATGAGCCTAGGGATAATTAAAGTCTTCCCAGACAGACCTCTCCAGAGCAACAGACAGAACATATGATGGTTCCACGGCGTTGTTTGAACAAGGTATAGGGATGTTTTCAAAGGCTCCACGACAACCCCAAGGTTCAGACTTCACACTGTGCGATCCATACATAGGAGCAATCACGTTTTTTTTATTTCATGAAGAATATATAGAACATCAACTGACATACACATATTACCCTTACTTTAGGGCATCCATCAGAGATTCCCCTTACATCAGGGCACCTATCAGAGCTTCCCCTTACATCAGGGCACCTATCCTAGGATAGGTGCCCTGATGTAAGGGGAAGCTCTGATAGGTGCCCTGATGTAAGGGGAATCTCTGATGGATGCCCTAAAGTAAGGGTAATATTTGTATATCAAGGCCAAGGCTCAGCTAGCCCTCTCATTTCTCAATCTCAAGCCCAGGTAGCTCACCAAGATCTCCCCTTAATTTGTTCAATTTGTATGATTTGATTCAGATCATATAGGTGAGCATCTACTTTGTATTTTTGTATGGCAGTAGGAAAGAATTAAAGCTAGACAGATATCATCTTTGTATATAAAAATAAAAATTGATTGGCCAGTTGCCTAGTCATTCAGTGAGTGAGTGAATAACTTGTATAGCACTGCAAATACAAACTAAATCACCTCAAGGCGCTTATTTCAAGCCGGTGTCATCCTGATCCTTCAGAAGAGGCGGGTCTTAAGTTTTTTCCTGAAGTCTCGATGGTTTTCTTCCATGCGGATGTTTGTGGGTTGAGCGTACCATAGCCGTGGTCCTTGGACTGCAAATCTTCGTTCTCCCTTCGATTTGTAGCGGGACTTGGGGATGTGGAGGAGGTTTTGGTTGGTTGATCGGAGAATGCGATTGGGGGTGTAGTGTTTTATTTTCTCGCACAAGTATTGAGGAGCGTTTTCTTTGTGTGCACTTGTGGGTGAGGCAGAGGGTCTTGAATGTGACCCGATCCTTTACTGTTAGCCAATGAAGTGTCCTCAGGGAAGGGGTGATGGATTCCCAGGGTTTTTTCCCTGTTACCAGTCTGGCTGCCGTGTTCTGGACAACTTGTAGAAGCAAAATCTGGTATTTAGGTAGTCCTATGTAGAGGGATTTTGCGTACTCGAGTTGGGAATTGATGATTGTTCCAACTAATACTGATATGTCCTCTTCTGGAATGAAGGGGATGAGTCTACGTAGCAGGCGGAGGAGATGGTGAGATCTGCTGACTACTCAGTATCATCTGGAGACATTTCCCTTCACTTTCTGTTGGGTGGCCGCAAAACACAAAATGATACAAAACCTCTCCAATTTGGGGGAAATCCTTGGTAGCCACCAGAAATAGTATGCCCACTGCATGAATTCCCCTCTATTCCTGTTCTGGTGACCACTCAGTTAACACGTAACTGAAGGCTAAACTTGGATTAGAAAAGGATTAGAAACCCTATTGGTTTTTTATTGACATCTGAGCCCGTTATGCCGCATACACACCATCAGTCCATTCGATGAGTACGGTCTGATGGCCCGTGTCCATCTGTTAACCGATGAAGCTGATTGATGGTCTGTTGCGCCTACACACCATCGGTTAAAAAAAACGATCGTGTTAGAACGCGTGGCGTAAAACACAATGACGTGCTGAAAAAAATGAAGTTCAATGCTTCCAAGCATGCGTCAACTTGATTCTGAGCATGCGTGGATTTTTAACCGATGGTTCATGCTTACTAACGATCGGTTTTGACCTATCAGTTAGGAATCCATCTGTTAAATTTAAAGCAAGTTGGTTTATACGGCGCAGGCGGTATACAGCGCCTGCGCACAGACCTAGGAGCTGACTGCACAGGCGCCGTATATATCCGAGTCCTATGGCTATGGCGCGTCACGCCCTCCGATATATATACGGCGCCTGCGCAGTCAGCTCCTAGGTCTGTGGGCAGGCGCCGTATACCGCCGGGAAGAGCCGAGTCCTAAATCGGCTATTTTCGGAAGGCGTGACGCGACGCCAGTATGCTGGATGGGATGGGACAGAGTAGTTTTAGGGTGAACCTCCGCTTTAAAGGGATGAGGTGACAACCCTACTACAGTGATGGGCCTTCTTCAGCTTCTTCCTCTCTTCTGTTGATGATATGTGGACAAATACAAAATACACCAATATATATTTAGAAGGCAATTATGAGAAGAAAAATAATTTAAAATGTAAAAAAAAAAAAAACACAGCACAAGGCCATGTTTACACTACGAGACGTTTCAGGGCGCTGCAGATCCTCTGAGTTCCACATGATGGTGATCTTACTTCCATCCAGATGGGAAGTCTCTGTGGTTGGACAGGAAGTGATGTCATGTGCAGACAGGAAGTTCCGGGTGAGAGGTGAGTCGGGAGGAAGAAAAGAGGAGACATTGCTGGAACTGGCAGCAGATACGGTAATAAGATCTTATTTTCTATTTACACCCAGTAACCCCGTCATGTCCGTCCTCTTCCTCCATAGTCACAAGGGATGAGCTGCAGTGTGTTCGCACACTCCACATGCGGAGCCCGCCAGGAAGTCGGCACTGCGCTAATCACAGACAGTGAGACATTTCCCGATCTCTGCAGCCGAGCATCGTGACTATGTCTCCCTGCCTGTGATTAGCGCATCGCTGCGCCGACTTCGTGGCTGGCTCTGCACGTGGAGTGTGCGAACACGCCGGAGCTCATCCCTAATAGTCACTGTGATGTCTTTTATCTTCAGCTGACAGAATAGCGTTTTCCCTTCTTGGCCTTTTGGCTAAGATCAAGTGTAGTATCTGTTCTTATCAGTTGCCAGGAGGTGGTGTTATGCTAACCGTCCCTAGTACACAGCGAGTCGAAATAGATTTGCGGTGGCAGATGCAGAACCTGCTGGCGTGAAAGCCTTCTGATCAGGACGGAGAAACATGCGGTCGAAGCTGAAGGGTCGGGTCCCTGGCCTTCTGGCCTGGATTTGATGCAGTTCCTAACCTTGGCAGTTTCTCGAGAGGACACGTCGACCGCACCCTACTGTTAAGGGGGGGTCTTCTAGTGGCTAGTACCTCCCGAGTACAATAAGGGAGGGAGCAAAACAGGCAACGGGGGAGCTTATAGTCTCTCTCTCCTTGAGCTTCCAGAGCTCTCGATCCATCCTGGTAGGGAAGGGGGCTGTGACTGTCCGGGCTGTTGGTCAGGGTTGTGGGAAAAGCCTATGGTGATGTGCCCCTGGAGTGCCACACTTGCACTAGTGTTCTCTCAGCACTTTTGCTTTTTGGCACCGTGGTCACTTCACCATATACACACTTTTTTTTACACCTGCCTCTAGGGCCGGGCCTTTTGGCTGGGACCAGAGGATTTTTTTTTTCTGGTCAGAGGGCCGGCCATCGTATTGCACAATGGTCACTTTTCACTCTCCCTGATTATCCTTCTGCCCCACTTTTGTTTTATTTACCCCGTGTTGTCACTTTATGTATTTTTTTTCTTTGGTTCCATGTTTGTCACAGTGTGATTAGTAGTGTGCCGGTCCTCGGGCCAGCCCTGAACGTCTTGGGAGTGGGTGGACATGGCATTCTGGCTTAGTTTGCCTACTCTCGTGGGGTCTCCCTTCAGGGCGGCCCCACCTAGTACTTGGGTGGGTTCTGTTTCAGCAGACCCTCCAAAGAATGGGGTCCGTGTGGTTTCGGCTGGACGGACCATGTGAAGTACCTCAGTCCCCGTCTGGAGCCTAACGCCCCGGAGGATCAGGGTCAGGTCCTTGTTTATAGAGGATAGACGTAGCACCCGTTGCATGTTTGTGTGTTTCACTCTTGATTTGTGTGCACATTTTTTTGGCACCTAGTGGAGTTTTTGGGTGTGTTTCACACACCATGATGGGCTTTTCAAAAAAAAAAAATTGTGTTTTCTCTCTTTTTTTTCTTAATCAAAGCTTTTAAAATAAAGACATACGTAGTCGCATTCACAGCTGATAAAAGCTTCTCTACTAATATAACCAGTAAACAATTGAAGAAGGATCCTATTGACCGTTCCTTGTCTGCAGATCTAAAACTACGAGAAAATAATTCAGAGAAAAAACAAAAAGTGGAATTTTTGATCAGGCAGGTAGGATAAAATATAACAGGTTTGCTGGGGACAAGAAACACGGCAAACACCAAGTAACCCAGCCTTACATGTGCCAATTCGCACCGGGGTAGCCCAACTATTAACCCCTTATATCCCCATCCTAATAATGTATAACCAATATAGTCCTGATCATTTTATGTTATCCATCTACAGAGAAACCCGCATAGATCACATGACCAATGAGGATGGAGGAGGACCTGAGTCACATGACTGAGAGGATACTAAACCTCACCCTGGAGATCATCTACCTGCTGACCGGAGAGGTGAGGAGGATTCTGGGAGGTCACATGACATCACTCTTATCTCTATTAATAATACACAGACCTGACCGGAGAGGTGAGGAGGATTCTGGGAGGTCACATGACATCACTCTTATCTCTATTAATAAAACACAGACCTGACCAGTGAGATGAGGAGGATTCTGGGAGGTGACATGACATCACTCTTATCTCTATTAATAAAACACAGACCTGACCGGAGAGGTGAGGAGGATTCTGGGAGGTCACATGACATTACTCTTATCTCTATTAATAAAACACAGACCTGACCGGAGAGGTGAGGGATTCTGGGAGGTCACATGACATCACTCTTATCTCTATTAATAAGACACAGACCTGACCGGAGAGGTGAGGAGGATTCTGGGATTCTAACATGATATTCCTATTGGTTCTCCAATACAGAGATTTCCTCTTGTGAAGTCCGGTGATCATATGACCATCACAGTGCCTCCATGTGACTCCCTAAAACCAGAGAGACACAACATGGAGAAGATTCTAGAAGTCACCAAGAAGATGATGGAGCTGCTGACAGGAGAGGTGAGGAGGATTCTGGGACATTATCCAGTAACAGACAAGGGGTGTGTCTGATGGTGAGCTGTATCATTGTGTGTGTCAGGTTCCTATAAGGTGTCAGGATGTCACTGTCTATTTCTCCATGGAGGAGTGGGAGTATTTAGAAGGACACAAGGATCTCTACAAGGACGTCATGATGGAGAATCAGCCGCCCCTCACATCACAGGGTAAGAGGAGACTTTATTGTAAAGGAGAGAGCAGTACGGAGGTTCCACCCCCATCCCCCATCATCTGATAAACACATAGAAACAATGTATTCAGTCAGTGTGTGTGTTTCCTACAGATGGATCCAGTAATGGGAACCCACCAGAGAGATGTCCCCGTCCTCTGTATTCCCAGGATTCCACACAGGAAGGTCACACCATCCCCCACCATCATCAGGTAGGTGATTGACAATTATTGGTAGTTATGATTTATACACAAGGATATTTTTTACAATCATTGTCTTATTATATATTTAGAGTGGAAACCTTGGGGGTCATAATGTTGTTGTTAAAGAAGAGTTTAAAGAGGAGTATAGGGTGATGGAGGAGTTTTCTAAAGGACACAAGGATATGATGGAGACACCTAATACCAGGAACCCACCAGAGAGATGTCCCCGTCCTCTGTATTCCCGGGATTCCACACAAGAAGATCACACCATCCCCAACCATCATCAGGTAGATTAGTAATAGTTATTGACAGTTGTAATTTAAATACAGCCTTATTTGTTACAACACGTGGTTTATTATATATTTAGGATGGAAATCTCTGGGACTGTTATTATAAAGAAGAGTACAAAGTGGAGGATGTGGAGTATGGTGTGATAAAGGAACTTTTTGATGGACACAAGGATCTCTATGAGAATGTTATGTTGGAACTACCTAATACCAGAAACCCACCAGAGAGATGTCCCCGTCCTCTGTATTCCCGGGATTCCACACAGGAAGGTCACACCATCCCCCACTATCATCAGGTAGGTGGAGTTGAGGGTCGGGAACATAAAGTGATTGAACACTCTGACATGTGGAGACGATGTGTGGACTCTACAAGATGATATTTTCTATGTGATCTCACATCATAAATACTTCTATGTTACAGATGTTATTTTCTGCCATTCTGTTGGTTTAGGGTGAAGATCTGATGATCATGAAAACTGAGTGTGATGTAGAAGAGACGTATGTGAGGGATGATCAGCAATATACGGAGGAGGCTGGAATGACGAGGACATTCATAGAGGAGGACACTCCTACAGAGATCAGCACAGGTGACCCATAATATATTCTTCTCTTATCTCTGCTCTGTTACTGCTCACTGATTGGTCCAGAGATGAGCTCTGCGCTCTTTCCTGCCTTCAGCGAAGAGAAAGCACAATTCCACTTCTGCTTGCACAGCACCACATTGGACTGGTCGGTTGCCCCTGTCCTCCTATAGTGATCTGGTCACTTCCTATTGTCTGACCCTCAATATCAGCTGTCTTAGTTTGTGAATACCTGAGGGCCTCGTGTGGTGTTTTGGGACTGGTGGCATTACCACTACGCAGTGCACCATGTCCTTCCATGTACACAGAGGAGACAGTTCCGCTTCTATGAGTGACCTTCTGCCCTGCCTATAGGCATCTAATGGTTTAAGGGTGATAATTATTTGTATACTTGGATGTAGCCAGCACCTGTAATCTGGAATATGTTGCCCTTGTTATTAGAGGGTTTGCAGCATTGGAGTCCTCTGCCTTGTTCTTAGGGACCTCCATATTCACCCAGGACCAGAGGCGTAACTAGAACCTGCAGGGTCCAGTGCGAGGCCTTCGCTCCGACCCTGGGGCCATTTCCACTGATCCTGGGGTGCTTTACTTTAGTTGCAGGGTTCTTTCACATGCACTGCAATGAGCATCCTTCCTGCTGTCTTGGTGGCAAAACGACAGGGCCCAGTTGGAAAATGTGACCTTTGCGACCCTTGTAGTTCTGTCGACCCTTGTAGTTCTGTCACTGCCCAGGACTTTTTGTCCTTGTGTGCTCCACTCTTCAGCATCTTGACTGCAGAAGTTCTCATCGTTCTCCAGTCTATCTGTAACCCCGTAGACCATCTCAGAGTCTCAGCAGTCTACTTCTGAGGAAACCTTCACACCATCTTCTAATACTCTTTTCTCTCTTTATCTCCACTCCAGATTGTAAAATTAAAGAAGAGGACCTCACAGAAGATTTTGGTGGACTTCACAGTGCAGATAGACCATCGAATCCCTCTGATTCCGAGAAACCTCGTAGTGTGGGGGATGGTGCCGGAATTCAGGGGAGAAGACTTTTTCCGATCCTGAATGCGTGGAAAGTTTTACCTTCGAACCAAGTCTCTACACACAACAGATATCTCAAACGGCAGAGAAGCCGCATGCCTGCCCTGACTGCGGGAAATGTTTTTCAACGAGGTCACTAGTGGTCAGACATCGAAGATCTCACACGGGGGAGAAGCCGTATTCCTGCTCTCAGTGTGGGAAATCTTATTCGCAAACATCTCAACTTGTCAGACATCAGAGATCTCATACGGGGGAGAAGCCGTATTCCTGCCCTGAGTGTGGGAAATGTTACCCAGTAAAATACGAACTAGTCGCACATCTAAGATTGCACACGGGGGAGAGGCCGTTTTCCTGCCCTCAATGCGGGAAAGTGTTATCCACGAAAAGCCCAACTAGTCAGACATCAAGTATCTCACTCGGGTGAAATGCCACATTTGTGTCGCTGTGCGGAAAATGTTTCATAAGCGAGTCCCATCTCTACAGACACCAGAGGACCCACTCAGGCGAAAAAGCCGCATTCCTGCGCGGATTGCGGCAAAAGCTTTTTAGAGAAGTCCCACCTTTACAGACATCAGAGAACTCATACGGGTGAGAAGCCGTATTCCTGCACCGAGTGCGGGAAAATGCTACGCCCGAAAATCGCAACTAGTCAAGCATAAGATGTCTCACACCGGCGAGAAGCCGTATTCCTGTTCCGAGTGCGGGAAACTGTTTTTGCGAGTCCAATCTCAATGCTCATCAGCAAACTCACACGGGGAGAAGCTGCATTCCTGCTCCGACTGCGGCAAATGTTTTTCGGAGAAGTCCCCTTTACAGGCACCAGATAACTCACACGGGCGAGACGCCACACTCCTGCCCCGAGTGCGGGAAAGGCTTTTCGCAGAAGGCACAGCTTTACAGGCATCAGATAACCCACACCCGCAAGAGGCCGTATTCCTGCTCCGAGTGCGGGAAATGTTTTTCGCAGAAGGCCTCTCTTATCAAACACCAGGGAGTCCACACAACCCAAGGGGATCGGGGGCCCAAGTGCAGGAAATGTCTTCTACATGAGTCGTATTTTGCCGTACATTGGAGATCTAATGCTGGGAAGCAGCTCACATTGATATACGCCTCAAAAAACACTGAGTGCGCCTCTAGAATGTAGAAAAAAACACTTTTTTAAAGATATCGGACAGAACTAAGCACCTGTGTGACTTTCTCTGCTGTATATTCTGATCTCCCCTGCTCTTTTACGTGAAGCTTTTACCCTTTTGCTGCTAGAGACGTTTTTTGCAAAACTTCCACTGAGTAAATAGATACACAACGTGTCAAGCCTTCAATTCTGCACCGAGTAAATAGATACCCAAAACTTCAAGCCTTCAATTCTGCACCGACTAAATAGATACCCAAAACTTCAAGCCTTCAATTCTGCACCGAGTAAATAGATACCCAAAACTTCAAGCCTTCAATTCTGCACCGACTAAATAGATACCCAAAACTTCAAGCCTTCAATTCTGCACCGAGTAAATAGATACCCAAAACTTCAAGCCTTCAATTCTGCACCGAGTAAATAGATACCCAAAACTTCAAGCCTTCAATTCTGCACCGAGTAAATAGATACCCAACGTGTCAAACCCTAAATTTTCAGACCTGACCACGAAAGAGGTAAAGAATAAAAGATCTGATGAGAGAGGAGCTAGATATTGCGTGTGAATATAGAGCAGGGGAGATCAGACTACATGGCAACAGTGACTATGTGATCAGGGGGACGTTCATATTCGGATCCCCCATCACAGAGTGGCGGGAAGTTGCTGCGGGTGGACTGCGAATTGCGATGCGTTCCCATATGCATTTAATGATTTGAAAGCAAGCGACGTCAGTAAGAGGTACGTGGGACTTAGGGAATGGCCAGGGGCCTATAGTCCTCGCTCAGCTCGCTCCGGCCTCCTGGCTCTTTTTTGAACATCCTCCAATCCACGGGGATGTTAAGGAAAGAGCCTGGATGCCGAACGAGGTTTCGCTGGTGTGCACTGCCGTAAATGCATTGGAACGCATCGCAGATGCGTTTGTAACGCATCGCGCATGCGCAGTTGGCCGTCCAGCACTTCCGAAGCAGTCTGTGATGGGGAGCGGAGTATGACGATACACGGGCCCAGGCAGCTTAATTTTCTCGGAGAGAGCCACCTGGTGGCTGAAAGTGGTAAATACGACATTTACATTTTTACTTCATAAAAAATTATGAAAAATAGATAAAAAATGATTTAGTATGAAAGAATTTGTGATAGTATCCATAAATTTCAAACCATTTTACTCTTTGTAAGTTGATTGATAAGTCTGCCTTCAGATTTTTCTTATTAAATGTGCTTTTAAAAAAAAAAAAAAGTTCTGTATTTGTGTCTCAGTGTTTGTTTTACCAGCATGTAATTATTAAAAGAGCCAACGCGTTCCTTCATATCTCAGTTCAGACCTGTATATCATTCCACCCGTAATTCCTCCTCTGCACCATCATAACCTCCATCCACAAGATCATCTTTAAAATGAAACCACTGACACTATTGGTCTTTTTAGCTATCTGTAAAGGGCTACTTCTTTCCAATAACCTTAAGTGTAAGGAACATTCTTCAACTAGGGCTCCATGAAATCCTAGGGTTCCTCCAGAGTAGGGTTTCTCAATCAGGGTTCCATAGAACACTAGGATTCCTCCAGGGTTCCTTGAGCAATGAGCAGTTTCTGCCTCTCAGGTAAGTTCCCTAGGGCTCCATGAAATCCTAGGGTTCCTCCAGAGTAGGGTTTCTCAATCAGGGTTCCATAGAACACTAGGATTCCTCCAGGGGTTCCTTGAGCAATGAGCAGTTTCTGCCTCTCAGGTAAGTTCCCTAGGGCTCCATGGAATTCTAGGGTTCCTCCAGAGTAGGGTTTCTCAATCAGGGTTCCATAGAACACTAGGATTCCTCCAGGGGTTCCTTGAGCAATGAGCAGTTTCTGCCTCTCAGGTAAGTTCCCTAGGGCTCCATGAAATCCTAGGGTTCCTCCAGAGTAGGGTTTCTCAATCAGGGTTCCATAGAACACTAGGATTCCTCCAGGGGTTCCTTGAGCAATGAGCAGTTTCTGCCTCTCAAGTAAGTTCCCTAGGGGTCCATGGAATTCTAGGGTTTCTCGACCAGGGTTCCTCTTGAGGTTGCTAGGGTTGCCTTGAGCAATGAGCAGTTTCTTACCTCTCAGATAAGTTCCCAAGGGTTCCTCCAAAGTAGGATTTCCCAATCAAGGTTCCATAGAACTGTAGGATTCCTCAAGAGGATTCCTAGCGCAATGAGCAATTTCTGCCTCTCAGATAAGTTGCCTAGGGTTCCATGGAATCCTATGGTTTTTCCAGAGTAGGGTTTCTCAACCAGGGTTCCTCCAGGGGTTGCTAGGAGTTGAGCAAAGAGCAATTTCTGCCTCTCAAATTCCCTAGGATTCCTCCAGAGGTTGCTAGGGGTTCCTTAAGCAATGAGCAAGTTCTACCTCTCAGATAAGTTCAATGGAATCCTAGGGTTCCTCTAGAGTAGGGTTTCTCAACCAGGGTTACATGGAGCCCTAGGATTACTCCAGAGGTTACTAGGGGGTTCCTTGAGCAATGAGCAATTTCTGCCTCTCAGATAAGTACCCACTGAAACCATTGATCTTTTTAGCTATCTGAAAGAAGGTAATTCTTCGCAATGACAACAAGTGTAAAGAACATTCTTCCTCAAATAGGGCTCCATTTAATCTTAGGGTCCCTCCAGATCAGAGTTTCTCAAACAGGGTTCCATGGAATCCTATGGTTTTTTCAGAGTAGAGTTTCTCAACCAGGGTTTCTCCAGAGGGTGCTAAGGGTTCATTGAGCAATGAGCAATTTCTGCCTCTCCAATAAGTTCCCACTGACACCATTGATCTTTTTAGCTATCTGTAAGGTGGTAATTCTTCCCAACGTCCACAAGTGTAAAGAACATTCTTCCTCAACTATGGCTCCATGGAATCCTAGGTTCCCTCCCGATCAGAGTTTCTCAAACAGGGTTCCATTTAACCCTAGAAATTCTCCAGGGGTTGCTAGGTGCTCCTTGATCAATTTCTGCCTCTCATATAAGTTCCATGAAATTCTAGGGTTCCACTAGAGTAGGGTTTCTCAACCAGGATTACATGGAGCCCTAGGATTCCTCCAGAGGTTGCTAGAGGTTCCTTGACCAATGAGCTAGTTCGACTAGGGCTCTATAGAATCCTAGGGTCCTTCCAGAGTAGAGTTTCTCAAACAGGGTTCCATTAAACCCTAGGAATTATCCAGAGGCTGCTAGGAGTTCCTTGGGCAATTCTGTCTCATATAAGTTCAATGGAATCCTAGGGTTCCACCAGAGTAGGGTTTCTCTCAACCAGGGTTCATCCAGAAGTTGCTAGGGTTTCCATGAGCAACTTCTGCCTCTCAAATAAGTTCCCCACTAACACCATTGATCTTTTTAGCTATCTGGGAAGAATTACCCCCCCCTCTCACAATCACCACAAGTGTAAGGAACATTCTTCCTCAACCAGGTTTCATGGAACCTTAAGGTTCCCCCAAAGTAGTTTTTTTGTTACTCAGGGTTCCATAGCAGCTTAGGATTCCTCCAGAGGTTGCTAGAGGTTCCTTGAGCAATGAACATTTTGTGGCTCTCATAAATTCCCACTGAAACTATTGGTCTTGGTTATCAGCAGTGTTGTTCATCTTCCTTTAAAAAAGTAACTAGTTACAATTACAAGTTACTTGCTCGAAAAAGTAAGTGAGTTAGTGACTCAGTTACTTTATTGGCAAAGTAACTAGTTACTCGGAAAAGTAACTGAGATTTTATTTTATTTTCTACAATGCAATTACGTTCTATAACATCTTTAATGTCAAAGATGTTTATATTAACTGATTGAAGAATAAAAACACTATATACAGTATTTTAGAACATTTCGTACTGTGTACAATTATTAATATCATCATCACACTTCACCTGCCCAGGCAGCAATACTGTAAAATATAGATTCAGTGTGCAGTGTGAGTGACACTGCTGCAGTGCACACTGAATCTATATTGTACAGTATTGATGCCTGGGCAGGTGGAGTGTGATGATGATGATGATGATGATGAAGATATTAATAATTGTACACAGTATTGCATTTGCTGGGCCTGCCATATACTGTACTATACTGTATAACTGCACTACAAAATTCCTTTACAAACATGTTATTACTAATAACATTTTAAAATATGCATTATTTGTAAAGGAATTTTGTAGTGCAGTTATACAGTATAGTGTACAGTACAGTATATGGCAGGCCCAGCAAATGCAATATTGTGTACAATTATTAATATCATCATCAAACTTCACCTGCCCAGGCAGCAATACTGTACAATATAGATTCAGTGTGCACTGCAGAAGTGTCACTCACACTGAATCTATATTGTACAGTATTGCTGCCTGAGCAGGTAAAGTGTGATGATGCTGGGCCTGCCTGGGCATGTGGAGCGGTCCGGTGGAGTGTCCTGTCACCTGTCCCCCCCCCCCCGGCCCCCCCACTCCCAATTCGATGCTGCTCGCCTCGGCTCCTCACCTGTACAGGGCCACGGCCCATGGTCGGTCGGTCGGTGCACTGCTGGCACGGTGAGTGTCCCCGGAGTCTGGACCGTTGGTGGTGGAGTGGAGCCTCCGCGGCGGCCGGGGGAGATGTCGGCGGCTGAGGTGACGGTGAAGAGGTGAGCCAGACTCACTCTCTCCCGACCCGTCACACTACACTGCTGCGGGCGGGAGACTTCAAGCGCGTGCATGCGCCAGCGTCACGACGTCGACAACACATCGACACATGACCCGGAGCTGGCCTGTGACCCAATCACAGGCCAGCTCCATCCTGCCCTGACAGAGAGTCTGCCCGGACTGCCCCCCCCCCCCCGCGCGCTTAATGTAACTCGGTAACGCCGCCAATGTAATGGCAACGGCGTTGCCGATGGGGTAATAGTAATCAGGTAGGTTACCCCTTGGAGGGCAATCGTTACGTAACTGCGTTTATTTAAACGCTGTTACTTACAACACTGGTTATCAGTAAGGGGTAATTCTTCCCAATGATTATTAAAAATATATTAAAGTAGCGATAATTACTCAATTAAAGGAGTGCTATATATAAATAAAGTTAATACAAGTAATACATGTATGCAGCTCATAATGACAAATTCTTCGTGATTTTTTTGAAAAGCCTATGGCGTGCAAAACACACCCAAAAACTCCACCCGGTGCAAAAAAAATGTGCACACACATCAAGAGTGACACAAAAACGTGCAATGGGTGCAACGTCAATCGGTCCTCCATAACGAAGGACCTGACCCTGATCCCCCGGGGCGTTAGGCTCCAGACGAGGGCTGAGGTACTCGCATGGTCTTGGCAGCCGGAGCCGACACTGACCCCATTCCTTGGAGGGTCTGCCGAAACAGACCCCACCCAAGTACTAGGTGGGGCTCCCCCGAAGGGAGAACCCATGAGAGCAGGCAAACTAAGCCAGAAGGCCGTGTCCACCCACTCCCAAGACGTTCAGGGTTGGCCCGAGGACCGGCACCCTACTAATCAAACCGCGACAATAACGTGACACCAAACAAAAAAAGACATAAAGTGACACACACAGGGGTTAAATAAAAAGAGTGGGGGAGAAGGAAGATGGGAGAGTGAGTGGAAAGTGACCATCTTGCAATGCGATGGCCGGCCTTACAGCCAGGAAACAACTAGGGTTGTCCCGATACCACTTTTTTAGGACCGAGTACAAGTACCGACACTTTTTTCCATGTACTCACGCCGATACCGAATACCGATACTTTTTTTAATGTGTCCCCAAATGCAGCCATGTCCCCCACATATTGCAGCCATGTCATGTCCCCCACATATTGCAGCCATGTCATGTCCCCCACATATTGCAGCCATGTCATGTCCCCCACATATTGCAGCCATGTCATGTCCCCCACATATTGCAGCCATGTATGTCCCCCACATATTGCAGCCATGTCATGTCCCCCACATATTGCAGTCATGTCCTGTGCCCCCCCTCATACCTGGCACCGCTGCTGCCGGTGCAGTGTCATTCTGCAGGTTAATCCCCGTGCAAAATACAGCGGGCATTACAAGCCACGCTATCTATAGACACTCCCCTTCTCTGGATTGGATGGATCCGTCCAATCGTGAGCAAGGGGGAGTGTCTATACACACGGATCCGTGCATAGACACTCCCCCTTGCTCGCGATTGGACAGATCCGTCCAATCCAGAGAAGAGGAGTGTCTACAGATGGCGTGGCGGGCATTACAAGTATACACGCACGCTGTATTGCACGGCGATTATCGCGGCGGTTTGCGGCGGCGCGGGGGGAGTATTCTATTTAAAGCGGATGGTTCAGCAAAAAAAAAATATTAAAAGCCAGCAGCAACAAATACTGCAGCTGCTGACTTTTAATATTAGGACACTTACCTGTCCTGGAGTCAGCGGCGGTCCGCAGCAGAGGACGAGCGATCGCTCGTCACCCTGCTGCTCCCCCCTCCATCCACGGTGAGGGAACCAGGAAGTGAAGCGCTGCGGCTTCACTGCCCGGTTCCCTACGGCGCATGCGCGAGTCGCGCTGTGCCCGCCGATTGCCTCCCGCTGTGTGCTGGGAGCCGAGAGTTCCCAGCACACAACGGGGGGGCGACGGGATGTCGCCAAAAAAACAGACTTTTGCCCGAGACTGCGGGCCGGAAGTGGTTGCAGATACCGGTGTTTTGACAGGTATCTGCACCCCCCTCCCCCCTGAAAGGTGTCAATTGTGACACCGGAGGGGGAGGGTTCCGATCAGCGGATCTTCAATTTAGGGTGGAGATCCGCTTTAAGCATCGGGAGTATTTGTGCAAGTAAAAGTACTAGCGCAAATACTCGGCATCGGTCCCGATATACCGATACTAGTATCGGTATCGGGACAACCCTAGAAACAACAATTCCTATGGTCCTAGGCAAAAGGCCCGGCCCTAGAGGCAGGTGTAAAAAAAAGTGTGATATGGTGACGTGACCAAGGTGCCAAAAAGCAAAAGTGCCGGTAAAAACACTAGTTCAATTACGGCACCCCTGGACTGCCACTCCAGGGGCACATCACCATAGGCTTTTCAAACCCAGACCAATGCAGCCCCACCCCAGTTAGGAAGGTATCAGAACACTGAGAGCCTGCAGAGAGCTTGTAGAGAGACCCGGTCACGGGGGCCTCCACCGCTCCCATTGCTTCCACCTAATTATATTCTGCAGTACCAGCCAATTCCCCTCAATAACAACAAAAAGGAGCAGGCTTTCCCAACCGAAAAACTGAAACGTGCGTATACTACACCAATCCAGGCCAGAAGGCCAGGACCCCGACACTTCAGTTCAGACCGCATGTTTCCCCCGTCCAAATCAGAAGGCTTTCACCTCCATGCCAGCAGGTTCTGCATCTGCCACCTCAATTCCTTTCCACCTCGCCGTGTACTAAGGACAGTTAGCATAGCGCCCCCTCCTGGCAACTGATAAGAACAAATACTACACTTGATCTTAGCCAAAAGGCCAAGAAGCGACAAGTTCTTTGTGATATGTTGCCTTCTCACCACTTGATTTAAACACATGATTGTCATGCACTGCATGCAATTGTGACACGGTAGTACGGAAATTACAGTTTTAAAACTGGTGTGAGGAGGTGACACTGTGCCTGATCTTTGACGTGTCCCATGTTGTTCAGGTAGATCTCCACCTCTTTAAGGTTGTCTAACCCTAGGATATATTGTACAGTACATACACACACAGCACAAGGCCGTGTTCACTTTACGAGACGTTTTTGGGGCTGCAAATCCTCCTAGCAGGACGTCTCGATAGATAGCAGACAGGAAGTGATGTCAGAGTATAAACAGGAAGTTCCAGGTGAGAGGTGAGTCAGGAGGAAGTAGAGAGGAGACATTGCTGGAACTGGCAGCAGATGAGGTAATAAGATCTTATTTTCTATTTACACCCAGTAACCCCGTCATGTCCGTCCTCTTCCTCCATAGTCACTGTGACGTCTTTTATCTCCAGCAGACGATGATACACACATATATAGTGTGGAAACCCAGATTAACCCCTTCAGGGCAGAACATTTCCCCATTTATGGGAATCGCAACAATGGCCCGGATTCACAAAGCACTTACGCCGACGTATCTCGAGATACGCCGCGTAAGTGTAAATATGCACCGTCGTATCTGTGCGCCGTGCCCACAGAACTAAGATACGCCTAAAAACAGGCTTCAGTCCACCAACGTAACTTGCCTACGCCCACAATACGCATGCGTATTGTGGGCGCATAGTTACGCTGAATGTATTTGGCGCACCGATTGATTTGCTATGCAAATGAGGGAGATACGCCGATTCACGAATGTACGTCCGTCCGACGCAGTGCGCGTAAAGTCATACGTCCGGCGTGAAGTTATGCCCCATAAAGGAGGTGTAAGTCAGCAGCATCCATGCAAATGGCTGCACCAGGGAACACAAGCCGACGTATCTTACGTAGTTTACGTAGGACGTGAATATGAGTAGGCGTAGGTTACGTTAACGCCGTAGGCAGCGATCCGACGTATCTTAGGGAGTAGTTCTGACGTGATTCTGAGCATGCGCACTGGGATGCATCCACGGGATGTCACATGCGCCGTTCGTTATACATATCTGTCTGGCGCTCGGCTCATCATTTGCATGGGGTCACGCCTCATTTGCATGTCTCACGCCCACTTCCACATACGGGGGCTTACGCCTAGGAAACCCAGCACAGTTTTGGCAGGACTGGCTTTGTGAATTCAGTGCTTGCCTCTGTGCGCTGAGTCGGCGTAGCGTATATTAGATACGCTACGGCGGCATAAATATGCGCCAATGTATGTGAATCCGGGCCATTATCTTCATTTTGGAGATGTGTCACCTTTCCACCTTTTTTTTTATCAGTCTATACTAACCTATAATACGACTTTTCTTGGGTTGCAGGATGGGGGTTTAGAGGACAGTTACCCCTTTGGTACATCCTCCTCAGCGCAGTCCATCTTGCCAAATACTAGTTCTGGACAGGGCCATCAACCGAAGGTCTCTGGAGGATTTTACTTTGTCCACCAGAGATTTTTCAGTAGGGATGAGCTCCGGTAAGTTCGCACACTCCACGTGCAGAGCCCGTCAGGAAGTTGACACGGAGCTGTGCTTATCACAGGCAGGGAGACCTAGTCCCGATGCCTGGCTGTAGAGACGGGGAAATGTCTCACTGCCTGTGAATAGGGCAGTGCCAACTTCCTGGCGGGCTCTGCATGTGGAGTGTGTGAACACGCCAGAGCTCATCCCTAATCTTCAGATGATGGCCCTGCCCAGAACTACACTTTCTTTCTTCCCGAAGGGCATTTATCATCCTGCACACATGCATCACGACCCCTATTCATACCATTACAGTTCGGTCATACCAAATGCGGATTTGAAATGGTGCGACTTCACTTGAAATTGCACAAGTTGTAAGCCGCATGTCAGTGCGACTTGGAAGACATCCGTGCATGAAGTCGCAAAGATGGCTTCCGTGTCGCACCTGAACTTGCAAAAAGTAGCGCAAGGACTACTTTCAAGATCGGGTGCGCCGCCGATGGACTCGGCGCCGCACCAATTCGACCGCTTCCATTGCAGACTGTAGGGTGCGACTTGTCTTGTAATTTGAAAATGTCAAGTCACATGACAAGTCTCGCCACTGTGGGCTTATGGCGAGTCGTGTCGAGCAGGACAACTGGGGAATGCCATGATTATGGCTCTCCACAGTGGGGCCAGGGTGTACGTGTGTAGGATGAAGGGGACGCCCCAAGGATACCTGCTACAATCTAGTACAGTCATACATGTCTGTTGGGACGTACATTGACACCTCTGACCCATATTGGAGAATGTTTTAGTCTTCACTATAGCTATGTTGCAGTTTTTTAATATATTTTTGTGTTTTTCTTTGTTTTTTATGATACTTTCAATACAATTAGTGTATATATTTAGATAATTGGTGACTGGAAAGTACATTTTTCCAATTTTTCAACAATTGACCCTAAAACTTTAGGACGTGGCACCCACAGTTCCATCCTGCATTGGCGCTTGTGTTGTACAATTTTTAGATTCAACCTTCTGAAACAAGGCTGTGCAATTTCGGGGACGGTCACACAGTGAAACTCACTGGATGGAGATTGGTATCGGACAAGGATTGTGGAGGATGTGTTGTAACACTGGTGCTCAGTGAAGGGCGGGGGGTATCAGTGGTGGTGCTCAGTGGGTGGTGAATTTTAGAAGATTGGTTCTCAGGGAGGGGTAGCATTGGTGCTTGGTGGGGATGCAGGGGGTAACAATCAGGGCTCAAGTCCTGCGGGAACGCGTGGGGTAGGAGTTCCTGAACTTTTTTCACAGCAGGACCTCAGTTCCCTTTGCAGGACCAGAGCAGCGAGACGCCCGAGCCAATCCTTCACTAAGCGGCGATGCCCAGCTCGAGTCACTGTCAAGGGCAGGTGAACCTTAGTAATCCTTCATGTTACTGGCCGCTTCCTGTATATGGATTCATTAGGTAGTGTATTCCGTCACTTCCTCGATGCCGCAATGTCTCCCGGGAGCTTTTGTCATTGTTCCCAGGAGACATTGCGGAGGTCTGCCGCGAGTTATCGCATGATTTAGAAAGAACTTGCTTTTTTTAAAATCCCGCGATAACTTGTGGCAGACCTCCGCAATGTCTCTTGGGAACAATGACAAAAGCTCCCGGGAGACATTGCGGCATCGAGGAAGTGACGGAATACCCGCACATTACCCGATGAATCCACATACAGGAAGCGGTCTGTAACATAAAGGATTACTAAGGTACTGTGGATCGAAAAAAAACTTGCTGTTTAGTCATTATGCATATGAGCGTATCATTTTTTTTTTCTTGGGTGGGGGAGTGGATCTTGGGTGGGAGTTCTCACACTTTTTTCCCCAGGACTTTACCCCTGGTAACAATTGCTTTAGATGGGGGGTAACAGTGCTCAATGAAGAGTGAGGGGTACCATTGTTTCTCAGTTAAGAGGAAGTAGTAACATTGGTGCTCAGTGACAGAAGGGGGTTGATAACGTTGGTGCTCAGTAAAGGGTGGGGGAAACGTTTTTCATCAGCAGAGGGTGGGGTAAACTTTGGTGCCTCAGTTAAGGGTAACATTAGTGGTCAATGGAAGGTGGGGTAACACTGGTGCTCAGTGAATGGTGGGGGAAACATTGATGCTCTTTAGGGGGTGAACTGTTACCAATGGTGGGGTGGGGTAACAGTATAGGAGCCTTCCTGGCACCTCCTCCATTTGATGTCGACACATCCTATGATATCATATTAAACTTCAGCTGCCTTCACAGCATATATTGGAGCACAATGGTGACATGGTTGTGCTGAGAATAACATCAACCCTCATAATAACCCCCTATACATTCTCATTCTAATGTTGTACAACCAATACAGTCCAGATAATTCTTCACTATCTGTCTACAGAGAAACCCGCATAGATCACATGACCACATCACTGAGGATGGAGGAAGATCCGAGTCACATGACTGAGAGAATACTAAACCTCACCCTGGAGATCATCTACCTGCTGACCGGAGAGGTGAGGAGGATTCTGGGAAGTCACATGACATCACTCTTATCTCTATTAATAAAACACAGACCTGACCGGAGAGGTGAGGAGGCTTCTGGGAGGTCACATGACATCACTCTTATCTCTATTAATAATACAGACCTGACCGGAGAGGTGAGGAGGATTCTGGGAGGTCACATGACATCACTCTTATCTCTATTAATAAAACACAGACCTGACCAGAGAGGTGAGGGGGATTCTGGGAGGTCACATGACATCACTCTTATCTCTATTAATAAAACACAGACCTGACCAGAGAGGTGAGGAGGATTCTGGGAGGTCACATGACATCACTCTTATCTCTATTAATAAAACACAGACCTGACCGGAGAGGTGAGGAGGATTCTGGGAGGTCACATGACATCACTCTTATCTCTATTAATAAAACACAGACCTGACCGGAGAGGTGAGGAGGATTCTGGGAGGTCACATGACATCATTCTTATCTCTATTAATAAAACACAGACCTGACCGGAGAGGTGAGGAGGATTCTGGGAGGTCACATGACGTCACTCTTATCTCTATTAAAAAAACACAGACCTGACCGGAGAGATGAGGAGGATTCTGTGAGGTCACATGACATCGCTCTTATCTCTATTAATAAAACACAGACCTGACCGGAGAGGTGAGGAGGATTCTGGGAGGTCACATGACATCACTCTTATCTCTATTTATAAAACACAGACCTGACCGGAGAGATGAGGAGGATTCTGGGAGGTCACATGACATCACTCTTATCTCTATTAATAAAATACAGACCTGACCGGAGAGGTGAGGGGGATTCTGGGAGGTCACATGACATCACTCTTATCTCTATTAATAAAACACAGACCTGACCGGAGAGGTGAGGAGGATTCTGGGAGGTCACATGACTTCCCTCTTGTTTAGTCTGGTTAATAGACCATGTTCTTATTATATCGCTTCTCGGCCTTTTGGCTAAGATCAAGTGTAGTATCTGTTCTTATCAGTTGCCAATAGGTGGTGCTAAACTGACTGTCCCCAGTACTCTCGGCGAGGGGGAAAGGGATGGCAGTCGGTGGACGCTAAGCCTGTTGGCGTAGAGGCGAAAGCCTTCTGATCGGGGCAGAGAGGCATGAGGTCGAAGCTGAAGGGCTGGGCCCCTGGCCTTTGGCCTGGATCCGGTGGTGTCTGCCCCAGTCAGTTGTTCGGCGAGGGAACCTTTGCTAATCCTTTCGGGGAGAGGCGGGTAGTACTTCCTGAATGTAATTAGGTGGGAGAGATGGGGGTTGTGGGTAGTAGTCGGCTGCGGCTGGCTCTCCCCAACCTCTTCTCCTACCTTCCTGGCTGGGAAGGGTGCTGCCGGTCCGGACCGGGGGTCAGGGTCCGTTGAAAAGCCTGTGGAGATAGTGCCCCTGGAGTGGCAGTCCAGGGGTGCCATACATTGCACTGAGTGTTGAGGGGCACTCAACGTGTGGCACCTTAGGTCACATATCTCCACATACACCTTTTTGACACCTGCCTCTAGGGCCGAGCCTTTTGGCTAGGACCAGAGGAATTTTTGTTCCTGGCCGGAGGGCCGGCCATCGTATTGCACGGTGGCCACTTTCCACTCACCATTCCCACCTTCCTTTTCCCCCACCTTCTTTTTTATTTTACCCCCCCGTTTGTCTTGTTTTGTCACTTTTTCTGTTCGGTGCTGAGCACTTTTAGTGTGGCGAGTTGGGTGCTGGTCCTCGGGCCTGACTCTGAAAGTCTTGGGAGTAGGTGGACATGGCCTTCTGGCTTAGTTTACCTGCTCTCATGGGGTCTCCCTTCGGGGGAGCCTCACCGAGGAGGGTTCTGTTTCGGCAGTCCCTCCGAGGATGTTAGGCCATGTGGTTTCGGCTGCATGGGCCTTAGTGGGGTCCTAGTGGTTTTGGCTGCTTGGACTCCTATACTCTTTTCCCTGCCAGGAGCCTAACGCCCCGGGGGATCAGAGCTGGGTCCTCTTCGGTGGACCATTGACGATGGCACCCGTCGCAGTTTTTTGTGTTTCACTCTTTATGTGTGTGCACATTTTTTCCTGCACCGGGTGAAGTTTTTGGGTTGTGTTTTGCACGCCACAGGCTTTTCAATAGAAAATTCTTATTATAGACATTTAGATGATGTCAGATGATTGATATCGGTTTATCTTTCTGGGAATATTACATGATCTTAGTGGTGTTTTATTGCAGAGTTTGCCTCCCGTAAAGTCTGGTGACCACATGACCATCACAGTGCCTTCACCTCACTCCCTGACACCTGAGAGACACAGCATGCAGAAAATTCTACAAGTCACCAAACAGCTTATTGAGTTGCTGACAGGAGAAATTGCAGATTTTGGGACATCTAATAAGGAGGAGTTGGAATTTTTAGATGGACACAAGGATCTCTACAAGGACTTCAAGATGGAGGATCAGCCACCCCTCACATCACCAGGGTAAGAGGAGACTTTATTGAGCAGTACGGAGGCTCCACCTAGATCCCCCATCATCTGATAAACACATAGAAACAATGTATTCAGTCAGTGTGTGTGTTTCCTACAGATGGATCCAGAAATGGGAACCCACCAGAGAAATGTCCCTGTCCTCTGTACTTCCCAGCTAAAAATGGGGCCCAAACTGTAGGGTGGTGCACATAGAAACAATGTATTCAGTCAGTGTGTGTGTTTCCTACAGATGGATCCAGTAACAGGAACCCACCAGAGAGATGTCCCCGTCCTCTGTATTCCCGGGATTCCACACAGGAAGGGCACACCATCCCCCACCATCATCAGGTAGATAAGGAACAATTATTGGTAGTTAGGGTTTATACCAAAATTAGTGTGCTACAATGAATGTTTATTATATATCTAGAGCGAAGACCTCTGGGATTATAATATTGTTGTTAAAGAAGAGTATAAAGAGGAGGATGAGGAGTATGGAGTGATGGGGGAGTTTTCAGAAGGACACAAGGATAAGATGGAGCCGCCTAATACCAGGAACCCACCAGAGAGATGCCCCCCTCTGTATTCCCGGGATTATTCCACACAGGAAGGTCACACCATCCCCCACCATCATCAGGTAGGTGGAGTTGAGGGTCGGGAACATAAAGTGATTGGACACTCTGACATGTGGAGACGATGTGTGGACTCTACAAGATGATATTTTCTATGTGATCTCACATCATAAATACTTCTATGTTACAGATGTTATTTTCTGCCATTCTGTTGGTTTAGGGTGAAGATCTGATGATCATGAAAACTGAGTGTGACGTAGAAGAGACGTATGTGAGGGATGATCAGCAATATACGGAGGAGGCTGGAATGACGAGGACATTCATAGAGGAGGACACTCCTACAGAGATCAGCACAGGTGACCCATAATATATTCTTCTCTTATCTCTGCTCTGTTACTGCTCACTGATTGGTCCAGAGTAGGGCGGGATCTGAGTGATCTCAACCAATAATAGGTTGTATTGATACCAGTCCTCAGTATTCGGTTTGTTACAGTAGCACAGATAGGATAACACAGACTGAGATTTTTTCCTGCTTTTTTGAGAAGACCATAGCTAAATCTTTAAAGTTTTGTTGGGATGAAAATGACAGTTAGGGCCATTTCACACTGGTGCGTTTTTGCCGCGTTTTTGCCGCGTTTTCGCGCTAAAAATAGCGCTATTAAAACGCCCCCCGTGCCCCCCTCCATTGAAATGAATTAAAAACGCGGTAAAATCGCGGTGTTTTTTCCGCGATTAAAATCGCGGCAAAACACCGCGTTTTTACCGCGTTTTACCGCGTTTTTACAGCGTTTTTACCACGTTTTTAATTCATTTCAATGGAGGGGTGCATGGGGGGTGTTTTAATAGCGCTATTTTTAGCGCGAAAACGCGGCAAAAACGCACCAGTGTGAAATGGCCCTAAGAGAGAGACTGAAAAATGTACCTTCCTGGAGAAATTGCCCAGCCAAGCTCTCTCCAGTGGGAAGAAAGGGTTGGGGACACCCACATCTGCTTACGCAAATCCACCTGACATACAGTGGAACCTCGGATTACGAGTATGATCCGTTCCAGGAGAATGCTTGTAATCCAAAGCACTTGCATATCAAAGCAAGTTTTCCCATTGAAGTCAAGGGAACCGAACATACAGCGGAACCTCGGTTTATGAGTAATTCAGTTAACAAGCTTTTTGAAAAACGAGCAACTTTTTTTTAAATAATTGTCTCGCAAAACAAGCTAAATTCAAGCTAATGGGGCCTGCAGTACCGTGTTTGACCTGGGGTGGGGTGGGGGGCGCCGGAGCCGAATGTCGGCGATCGCAGCCGTTCAGAAATGCATGAAAAGACCAGAGGACACTTCAGCTGACCTTGGTAAGGCTCGGTAACAGAGTATTTCCAAACAGCTCTGGCACCCCCGCCTCTGGCCGCATGTGGTATTGCATGCCATTGAAGTCAATGCGGAACAAATTATTTTCATTTCCATTGACTTCAATGGGGAAACTCGCTTTAATATGCCAGTACTTTGGATTACGAAACTTCTTTTGGGATGGACTATGCTCGTAATCCAAAATTCCATTGTAATTCGTTCCACGTTGACTATTATGGCATGCAATACCGTATGTGGCCAGAGGTGGGGGGGGGGGGGGTGCCGGAAAGGCTCATGGACAGCTCGGCTGAACTCGGAAAACCTTGTTAAAGAGGGGGTTCACCCTTAAAACCACTTTCTCCCATCCCATCCAGCATACTGGCGTCAGCGCCAGTATGCTGTCTTTTTTTTAATTTTTATCGGTCTACTTACCTCTTAATAGATAATTTAATTTTCGTCCTACCGCGGGGTATGGCGCCGCTATATAGCGTCACGCCTTCCGAAAACAGCCGACTAGCACTCGGCTGTTCTCGGCGCTATACGGCGCCTGAGCACAGGCCTAGGAGCTGACTGCGCAGGCGCCGTATATAGCCGCGTCACGCCCTCCGAAAAAAGCCGAAATAGGACTCGGCTGTATACGGCGCCTGAGCACAGACCCAGGAGCTGACTGCGCAGGCGCCGTATATAGCCGCGTCACGCCCTCCGGAAAAAGCCGAAATAGGACTCGGCTGTATACGGCGCCTGCGCAGTCAGCTCCTGGGTCTGTGCGCAGGCACCGAGAACAGCCGAGTGCTAGTCGGCTGTTTTCGGAAGGCGTGACGCGATATATAGCGGCGCCATACCCCGCGGTAGCACGAAAATTAAATTATCTATTGAGAGGTAAGTATACCGATAAAAAAAAAAAAAAAGACAGCATACTGGCGCTGACGCCAGTATGCTGGATGGGATGGGAGAAAGTGGTTTTAAGGGTGAACCCCCTCTTTAAGGCTCGGGAACAAAGCATTTCCGAATGGCTCTGGCGCCCCCCCACCTCTGGCCACATACGGTATTGCATGCCATAGAAGTCAATACGGAACGAATTACAGTGGAATCTTGGATTACGAGCATAGTCTATCCCAGGAGAATTTTCGTCTGGCCACATGCAGTACTGCACGCCCCATTAGCTTGAATTCTGCTCGTTTTGTGAGACAACACTCGCAAACCAAGTCAGATTTTTTTTTTTAAGTTGCTCGTTATTCAAAATGCCCGTTAACCGCGTTAATCGTAAACCAAGGTTCCACTGTAGTTTGAATCCTGATTTAGGTGATCTAATTCACTCACATCGACAGTAACGTAATATTTTTTTAATATTTTTTCAGGACACTCTATCAAGAAAACCTCAAAGCATCATCCAACTTCGTCTCCAGATTTAAAAAAAGAAGATGAGAAACTCACAAGTGATTTTGGAGGACTTCAAGGTGTGGATAGACCTTTGAACTCCTATGACTCTGACCAACCTCGTACTGTGAGGGGTGGTGTCGGAACTCAGGGCGAGAAGACGTTTTCCGATTCGGAATGTGTAGAAAGTTTAATCTTTGAAACAAGTCTCTATGCCCATCAGAGTGCTCAAGCGGCAGAGAAGCCGCATGCCTGCCCTGACTGCGGGAAACGTTTTACCACAAGATCACTAGTGGTCAGACATCAAAGATCTCACACGGGGGAGAAGCCGTATTCCTGCTCTCAGTGTGGGAAATCGTATTCTCAAACATCTCAACTTGTCAGACATCAGCGATCTCACACGGGGGAGAAGCCGTATTCCTGCCCAGAGTGCGGGAAATGTTATCCAGTAAAATACGAACTAGTCGCACATCGCAGATCACACACAGGGGAGAGGCCATATTCCTGCAGTGAGTGCGGCAAATGTTACCCACGTAAATCACAACTAGTCAGACATCAAACCTCTCACATAGGGGTGTTGCCATTTTCCTGCCATGAGTGCGGAAAGTGTTTTCTAACGGAGTCCCATCTCTACAGACATCAGAAAACTCACACTGGCGAGAAGCCGTTTTCCTGCCCCGAGTGCGGGAAATGTTTTTCAGAGAAGTCCCATCTTCAGAGACATCAGAAAACTCACACGGGCGAGAAGCCGTATTCTTGCCTTGAGTGCGGAAAATGTTATCCACGAAAAGCGCAACTCGTCAGGCATCAATTGGCTCACACTGGAGAGAAGCCGTATTCTTGCCCTGAGTGTGGGAAACATTTCTTAAATGAGTCAAATCTTTTTACTCATCAAAAGACTCACACGGGTGAGAAGCCGTATTCCTGCTCTGACTGCGGAAATGTTTTTCGGAAAAGTCCAAGCTTTATATACATCAGAGGTCTCATACTGGCGAGAAAGCCGTATTCCTGTCCTGAGTGCGGGAAATGTTTTGCACAGAAGGCCCATCTTCACGGACATCAGAGATCCCACCGGACGGGCGAGAAGCCGTATTCCTGCCCTGAGTGCGGAAAATGTTTTTCACAGAGTTCTCATGTTACCAAACATCAGAGAACCCACACAACTCAAAGCCTGGTACTCGCCCAAGTACAGGAAATGTCTATATGAATCATATTGGCATAACTTCACTCTCCAGCCACTCCGGTAGAACAATCTGACTAATTTCTCTAGTAAGTCTTTAGTCTGTGACAGTTTATTACATATAATACATATTATATGCTGCATTTTTGAGACATCTGGGGCCCTATTTGAGGCCCCCTTTACCGGGCAACCACTGATTTACAGTAGTATGTAGATCTGACAGCATGTAGCTAAGTATGGAGCCTCTACTCAGTGACTCCTTCTTCCTGATCGCTTGGGTGTACATGAAATATTTTAACCAGTGAAGGACCTTGGACCTACGCGTTACGTCCTAAAAATTAGGATTAAATTCCATAGGCATACCTTATGCGAATTGCCGACAACCAATTTATTTTTTGTAGTCCTGTGTATTCAGTTTCTTAATAAACTATGAAGTTAAATATTGTTCATGGTTGTCAGATACGTAATAATAACAATTATTATTATTATTATAATACAGGAATTTATAGAGCGCCAACAGTTTGCACAGCGTTTTACAACACAAGGGCAGACGGTACAGTTACAATTAGGGTTGTCCCGATACCGATACCAGTATCAGGACCGATACCGAGTATTTGCGGGAGTACTTGTACTCCCGCAAATGCCCCCGATGCCTGGCCGAATGCTCAGCCCCCCCCACCCCCCGCCGCCGTCGCAACGACGCATTCCCCTGCCGCCGCCACTTAGTTAATACGGGCGGGGAACATTACAGCTTTCATTTGACTAGCTGTAGTGTTTCCCGCCGCGCCGCGTAAAGACACTCCCCCTTGCTCGGGATTGGACGGGTGATCTGTCCAATCCCGAGCAAGGGGGAGTGTCTATACGTGGCGGTTGTATCTAGGTATGGGGGACATGGCTGCATATATGGGGGGGGGACATGGCTGCATATATGGGGGACATGGCTGCATATATGGGGGACATGGCTGCATATGTGGGGGGACATGGCTGTATATGTGGGGGACATGGCTGCATATGTGGGGGACATGGCTGCATATGTGGGGGACATGGCTGCATATATGGGGGGGACATGGCTGCATATATGGGGGACATGGCTGCATATATGGGGGGGACATGGCTGCATATATGGGGGACATGGCTGCATATGTGTGGGGACATGGCTGCATATGTGGGGGGACATGGCTGCATATGTGTGGGGACATGGCTGCATATGTGTGGTGACATGGCTGCATATGTGTGGGGACATGGCTGCATATGTGTGGGGACATGGCTGCATATGTGGGGGGACATGGCTGCATATGTGGGGGGACATGGCTGCATATGTGTGGGGACATGGCTGCATATGTGGGGGGACATGGCTGCATATGTGTGGTGACATGGCTGCATATGTGTGGGGACATGGCTGCATATGTGGGGGGACATGGCTGCATATGTGGGGGGACATGGCTGCATATGTGTGGTGACATGGCTGCATATGTGTGGGGACATGGCTGCATATGTGGGGGGACATGGCTGCATATGTGTGGTGACATGGCTGCATATGTGTGGGGACATGGCTGCATTTGTGGGGGGAAATGGCTGCATTTGTGGGGGGAAATGGCTGCATATGTGTGGGGACATGGCTGCATTTGTGGGGGGAAATGGCTGCATTTGTGGGGGGACATGGCTGCATATGTGGGGGGACATGGCTGCATATGTGTGGGGACATGGCTGCATATGTGGGGGGACATGGCTGCATATGTGTGGTGACATGGCTGCATATGTGTGGGGACATGGCTGCATATGTGTGGGGACATGGCTGCATTTGTGGGGGGAAATGGCTGCATTTGTGGGGGGGACATGGCTGCATATGTGGGGGGACATGGCTGCATATGTGTGGGGACATGGCTGCATATGTGGGGGGACATGGCTGCATATGTGTGGTGACATGGCTGCATATGTGTGGGGACATGGCTGCATATGTGTGGGGACATGGCTGCATATGTGTGGGGACATGGCTGCATTTGTGGGGGGAAATGGCTGCATTTGTGGGGGGACATGGCTGCATATGTGGGGGGACATGGCTGCATTTGTGGGGGGAAATGGCTGCATTTGTGGGGGGAAATGGCTGCATTTGTGGGGGGAAATGGCTGCATTTGTGGGGGATATGGCTGCATTTAAAGCGACACTAAACACAGGATTTTTTTTTTTTTTTAAAACAACAAACATGTGATACTTACCTCCACTGTGCAGTTCGTTTTGCACAGAGTGGCCCGGAAAGCTGTCTTCTGGGGGTCCCTCGGCGGCTGTCTGGGCTCCTCCTCGGAAAAGCTTTCCATCTTCATGCGAGGGCCCTCGCACGGTGGAAAGCTTTTGCGAGCGCGCTCCCGTGATACAGCGGCGGCCATAGCCGCCGACTGTATCACTCGGCTCCGCCCCCCGGCGCGCCGCATCATCCGCTGTGATTGACAGCAGCGCCAGCCAATGGCTGCGCTGCTATCAATCCGCCCAGCCTAGCCAATCAACGGCCAGGCTGGGAACCGAAGAGGATGACGTGAGATTCGAACGGTAAGGTAAGTAAAACAGGGACTCAGGGGGGGCTGTGAGATGTTTTTTTTACCTTAATGCATAGGATGCATTGAGGTAAAAAAACGTTTACCTTTACAGCCCCTTTAAGGGCACATTTAAAAAAAAAGTATCGGTATTCGGTATCGGCGAGTACCTGAAAAAAAGTATCGTACTAGTCCTAAAAAAGTGGTATCGGCACAACCCTAGTTACAATACAGGAGGAATTTGACTTGTAACACTTGGCTTCTTTCCTCAGAATTTTAGTTTTTTGCTGGGAGACGCACTCAGGCCGAGTTTCATACCCAAGGAAATAGAAATGTTGATAATATTGAAAGCAAAAGAATTAGGCTTGCACCGATACTAGTATTGGTATTGGGGCTGATACCGAGTAATTGCCCGAGTACTTGTATTCGGGCAAATGCTCCTGATACCTAATGCCATACCTTTTGAGGAGGCGGCCGCGCTCCCTCCCGGAAGTCAGTGGGCGGAGAGGGCAGAGCGGAGAGCGAATCCTGGCAACAGCGGAAGGTAACTTGGACGGGGTAGGGGTGTGCCGTCCGAATCGGTGACCCAGGCAGTCACATTTGTTAATGAAAGTGACGGCCCATGTCTCCGTCAGAGATTAAACACCGCCACGCCCATTTCGGTATACCGTGCACTCGGCCGCAGTAAGCCTGCAGGGCAGCAGCGGACATCTTGTTACACCCAGCCCATATAGTTCAATAACTTGGGCTGGGTTTAACATGATGTGTCTTCTGACTGCGGCCGAGTGCAGGGTGTACCAAGATGGCAATCGCAGCACTTGTATACTCGAGTAGCAAAATCCTCCAATTTTGAAATGTTACTGTGTCTCATCATTCATTTTATCATGCCAGCAATTGCCAATGCAATTACTGCTGCATTTCAGTGCCCATTAGTGCCACCCATCTGTGCTGCATATCAGTGCCACCTATCAGTGCTGCATATCAGTGCCACCTACCTATCAGTGCCCATCAGTCAGTGCCACCTATCGGTTCTCATCAGTGCTGCATATCAGTGCTGCATATCAGTGCTGCATATCAGTGCCACCTACCTATCAGTGCCCATCAGTCAGTGCCACCTATCGGTTCTCATCAGTGCTGCATATCAGTGCCCATCACTCAGTGCCACCTACCTACCAGTGCCCATCAGTCAGTGCCACCTATCGGTTCTCATCAGTGCTGCATATCAGTGCTGCATATCAGTGCCACCTACCTATCAGTGCCCATCAGTCAGTGCCACCTATCGGTTCTCATCAGTGCTGCATATCAGTGCCCATCACTCAGTGCCACCTACCTACCAGTGCCCATCAGTCAGTGCCACCTATCAGTGCTGCATATCCGTGCCATCTGTGCTACTGTCACATGACATTAAAAAAAAGTATCGATATCAGCGAGTCCTTGAAAAAAGTATCGGCACTTGTACTCGCTCTTAAAGTGGTATCGGTGCAACCCTAGAAAGAATAGAGATGGGAAGGCCCGAAAAAAAATAATAATATATCTATGACATGGTATCCAAGCTATATAACACAAAGACCTCAATGAAAGATTTCTGAGACTTTATCTAAAGTCCTAAGTTATTGCAAGTTCTCTCAGCTCAAGACGAGCAAATCCTGGAATACAGTTCAAGTAACACTGTACTTCTCAATGCAGTTTTCAAACAAGAGAAATTTGCATTTCTGCTACTAGGGGGCACATTAAGATAAAGGACCCCAAGTTTAGTTTGTGGGCTCCATCTGGCTTGCACACGGGCAGAATGTCAGCCGGTATTTTTTGTACCAGAAAATGTCTGCCGACATTCTGCCTGAATGTATGGGGCTTAAGTTTGTCTGACAAATCAGTTAATCCTTCTAACCTTTAAATGCTTCCGGGTTTTATTGCCAAAGCTTAGTTGAACAAAGTCTGAAGCTGATTGGTTTTTATGCAGAAGTGAGCCTTATTTTGCACTCTCCGGCTCTAGTAAATGAACCCCACGGGATGGGTCTCCCCCCTTTAGTGAGTTTGGGGGACCCCTTTAACCACTTCCATACCGGGCCTATTCTGGCACTCCTCTCCTACATGTAAAAATCATAATGTTTGTGCTATAAAATTACTCAGAACCACCAAACAATATATATATATATATTTTTTTTTAGCAGGGACCTTAGGGAATAAAATGGCGACGTTACAACTTTATATGTCACACGTTATTTGCGCAACGATTTTTCAAACGCCTTTAAAAAAAAAAAAAAACTGTTTCACGAATTAAAAAAACAAAACGCTAAAGTTAGCCTAAATGTTTTTGTATAACGTGAAAGATGATGTTATGCCGAGTAAATAGAAACACACTTCAAAATTGCTCACACTTGTGGAATGGCGCCAAACTTCGGTAGTTAAAAATCTCCATTTTTTTTTTTTTACAGGTTACCAGTTTAGAGTTACAGAGGAGATATTGGGCTAGAATTATTGCTCTCGCTCTAACGATCATGGTGATACCTCACACGTGGTTTGAATGTCGTTTTCATATGTGGGCGCGACTTACGTATGTGTTCGCTTTTGCATGCGAGCAAACGGGGACGGGGTGCTTTTAAAAAATTGTTATTGTTTATTTTATTTACATTTTTACACTTTCCTTTTTTAGTTTTTGTTTTTAACCACTTCAGCCCCGGACCATATTGCTGTCCAAAGACCAGAGCACTTTTTGCGATTCGGCACTGCGTCGCTTTAACTGACAATTGCGCGGTCGTGCGACGTGGCTCCCAAACAAAATTGGCGTCCTTTTTTTCCCACAAATAGAGCTTTCTTTTGGTGGTATTTGATCATCTTTGCGGTTTTTATTTTTTGCGCTATAAACAAAAACAGAGCGACTATTTTGAAAAAAATGCAATATTTTTTACTTTTTTCTGTAATAAATATCCCCCAAAATATATATAAAAAAAAAAAATGTTTTCCTCAGTTTAGGCCGATACGTATTCTTCTACATATTTTTCGTTAAAAAAATCGCAATTAGCGTTTATTGATTGGTTTGCGCAAAAGTTATAGCGTTTACAAAATAGGGGGTAGTTTTATGGCATTTTTTATTATTATTATTTTTTTTACTAGTAATGGCGGCGATCAGCGTTTTTTTTTCAGTACTGCGACCTTATGGCGGACACTTCGGACACTTTTGACACATTTTTGGGACCATTGGCATTTTTTTAGCGATCAATGCTATAAAAATGCATTGGATTACTATAAAAATGCCATTGGCAGTGAAGGGGTTAACACTAGGGGGCGGGGAAGGGGTTAAGTGTGTTCCTATTTGTGTTCTAACTGTATGGGGGGGGTGGACTTACTAGGGGGAATCAATGATCTTCCGTTCATACTCGGGGGCGAGCGGGGGGGCGCGCGCGCGCGGGCCGCCGGCGGTGCGCACGCGCCCCCTAGTGGCCGTCGAAGGTGGCGACGTAGAGCTACGGGCTCTCGCGCACCCGTGCCGACCTGCCGCCGTATTACTGCGGCGGCTGGTCGGCAAGCGGTTAAAACACAAGGAATCTACAAGGAATCTAAACATCCCATGTAATAGGAATAGTGTGTGACAGGTCCTCTTTATGGAGAGATGTGGGGTCTATAAGACCCCACATCTCTCCTCTAGGCAGGGAAGACTAAGCTAAAGAAAAACAAAAAAAAATATTTTGGCCTTTCCAGCTGAGGCAACGGCAGTGTTTACATCTGCAAGGCCGGATGTGACGTCATAACGTTGTGCCCGGGCCTCCGCAGGTCCTAGAGACTGCCAAGGAGGGCCTATGTGAGAATTGCAGAATTGGGAGGGGGTAAAAATAAACATTGGTACTTCCCTCCTGCTTCACCCCCCAAAAAACTGTAAAGCCCTGTACACACGATCAATTTGTCTGATGAAAACAGACCAATGGACCGTTTTCATCGGACAAACCGATCGTGTGTGCGCGCCCCATCGGTTTGTTTTTACAATGGTGAAAAAAAAATTGTTTTAAAAATTTCCTATGGATAAAAAAACGATCGGAAAAAAAACGTCTGTGTGGAAGTCCATCGGTCAAAAATCCACGCATGCTCAGAATCAAGTCGACGCATGCTCGGAAGCATTGAACTGAATTTTTCTCAGCACGTCGTAGTGTTTTACGTCACCGCGTTGGACACGGTCGGATTTTTGACCGATGGTGTGTAGGCAAGACTGATGAAAGTCGGCTTCATCGGATATCCGACGGAAAAATCCATCCGATTAGATTCCTAGGGGGTTCACCCTAAAAAAAAAAAAAAAATCTTTGTCTCCACTGACGTTCAGCATACTAGCGTGAGCTACAGTATGCCTTTATTTATTTTTTTCTGTGCTGTGCTTACAGTTT
This sequence comes from Rana kukunoris, assembly GCA_029574335.1. Classification (NCBI taxonomy): domain Eukaryota; kingdom Metazoa; phylum Chordata; class Amphibia; order Anura; family Ranidae; genus Rana; species Rana kukunoris. Next base: position 46,977 of record JAJQKJ010002121.1, read on the forward strand.
AATCCGTTTTTTTCGTTTCAGACTCCGGGCAGGAAATAGGCGTTCCTATCAAGAGGGGAAGATGATTGACGGCCGGCTATGGCGCGTCACGCATTCCGAAAATAGCCGGAGTAGGACTCGGCTCTTCATGGCGCCTGCGCCCAGACTAGGAGCTGACTGCGCAGGCGCCGTGAAGAGCCGAGTCCTACACGGGCGCCTGCGCAGTCAGCTCCTAGTCTGTGCGCAGGCGCCGTGAAGAGCCGAGTCCTACTCCGGGTATTTTCGGAACGCGTGACGCGCCATAGCCGGCCGTCAATCATCTTCCCCTCTTGATAGGAACGCCTATTACCCCGCGGTAGCCTTAAACAAAGGAATAGATTAATCTGTAAGTACAGCGCAAAAAAATAAAATATAGGCATACTGTAGCTGACGCTAATATGCAGGATGGCATGGTACATAGTTGTTTTTTAGGGTGAACCTCCGCTTTAAAGGGGTAATTCCCCCAAAAAACTTTTTTTACCATTGATTGAGGCTCGTTATGTCAAGGGGAATCGGGTGGTTTTTTATTAGAAACGAAGCAATACTTCCGACGGTCGCATACATCGCGTCACGAGTAGCCGAAAGAAGCCGAGCGACGGTGCGGCTCTATACTGCGCCTGCGCACCGTCGTTCGGCTACTTTCGGAAAATCGTGACGCGATGTATGCGACCTCGGAAGCCTGTCAATCAAATAGGCACGCCTATAGTCGGAGCCCATACCCGGAAGCGTCGGAGACGATGCATCTGTAAAACGGTAAGTACGGCTTCATTTCTAAAAAAAAAAAACCTGATTCCCCTTGACATAACGAGCCTGAATAAATGTTAAAAAAAAGGTTTTTGGGGGAACTACCCCTTTAAGATATCCGATCATGTGTACAGGGCTTTACAGGCTAGGGGTAGGGAGCAAACCAACAGGCCTTCAGTTTTGGAGTGAAAAAAGGCGGTTCTTGGTGTTGCAGTTCCTCTGATTTCCACAAGGTGGGGGTCTCACTTCTACCCAGACAGGAAGTCTCTATGGCAGACAGGAAGTGATGTCAGGTATAAATAGGAAGTAGTGGGGCAGTGAGGCGGGAGGAAGTAGAGAGAAGACATTGCTGTGACTGGCAGTAGAGGAGGTAATAAGATATTATTTCATATTTACACCCAGTAACCCCGTCATGTCCGTCCTCTTCCTCCATAGTCACTGTGACGTCTTTTATCTCCAGCAGATGATGATACACACATATATAGTGTAGAAATGTAGATTCCTCGGTTTGCGCTGACAGGGAGAGCCGGTAGGCGGCTCTCCCTGTCAGAAGGGGGGGATCTGTGCTGATAATCAGCACATTGATTATCAGCACAGTCCTTCAGATGTGCCACATCGCCTTTTAAAATGTGCCCTTAAGCTGTTTGCCCATAAAAACACAGCTTACAGTGCCCAACATAGTGCCAATCAGTGCCCACCACAGTGTCATTCAGTACCCATCTCAGTGCCCAGCAGTAAAACCTGTTAGTACTTCATCATCAGTGCTGCCCATCACAGCCACCTGTCAGTGCCACCTATCAGTGCTGCATATCAGTGCTGCCTAGTGGTGCCCATCAATTCTACATATCAGTACATCCTCATCAGTGCCACCTTATCATTGCCAACTCATCAGTGCTGCCTCATCAGTGCCCGTCGGTAAAGGAGATAACAAAATTTTATAAGAAACTAAGAAAAACTTTTTTTTTCCCTAAATGTTGTTCTTTTTTTAGTTTGTTTAGCAAAAAAATAATAATGGGGATGCAATACCACATGCTGCCAGAGACAGGGGGCGCTGGAGTTCCTCGGAAACGGCCGAAAAGGGCCGAGGACACTTTGGCTGACCTTGAAAAGACTTACTACCCGGCTTGGCTTACTGCCAAGGTCAGCCGCGCGGTCCTCGGGCCTTTCCGTGCGTTTTTAAATAATGCTGATCGGCTGCAATCAGGGGGTGATACATATGGATAGTCACAAGGGACAGAAGGTAACCATATAAAAGTTGTACAAATATACAAAAGGTCACTGGCGCTAAATTTTTTTTATCTATTTCCCCTTCCTCTCATTATTACCCCTCCCCTTATTTTAGACTATTTAATCTTGGTAATATGCCCTATACCCTTGACTTTGAAAAAGCGCCTGGAAGCGCGAAACGCGTCGTCAAGACCCCCCCCTGATCCCCCTATCTATGGGATTTTTATACATCTTAAAAGATCAACCACAATTTGTCTCTTCCGCTAGCAGCTCTCACCATCCTATACTAGGAACGTGCCATCTTTGGACTCTCCACCAGAGGGCATTCATTACACCTCAGCTCCACTGGCCTGAACGTGAAGCGGCGTCCCAGACGTGCGACATCCACACGATCTAACGGAAGGAGCGCGTGTCCTCGCAGAGCCTATCGCGCCGCACTCCCGGCTGCAAGACCCCGTCGGTTGGTCCCGTCCCCTTCACTTTGCGGTGACACTCCAGCACTGTGGACTGTTTGATGTCAGGTCTTCATTGAAAGATCCGACGGCGGCATTCTATATACCATCTCTCACCATCTGCCACTAAGGTACTGTCAGCGTGTTTTTTCCTTATGACGGCTTGTGCACTTAACCCTTGAGGTTTAACCCCATGAACTGCTGGTGACTGCTGATGGAATTGTTTGTGTATATTGCTCACTACTCTACAGCCCTGTATATAATTTCATATGTTTCTTCTTTGATTTTAGAAGTTGATCTGCAATAAATGGATTCTTTTTCCTTATATTTTTATGTTATTTTACCCCAATAATACTGGGCATACACATTTTACAGACTTCCAAGAGCGCGGACTTGTTTTGTGTACTTTATATAAAAGCTGTGAGTGCTCTCCTTTCTTATGTTCCTATAAGGTGTCAGGATGTCACTGTCTATTTCTCCATGGAGGAGTGGGAGTATTTAGAAGGACACAAGGATCTCTACAAGGACGTCATGATGGAGAATCAGCCGCCCCTCATATCACCGGGTAAGAGGAGACTTTATTGTAAAGGAGAGAGCAGTACGGAGGCTCCACCTAGATCCCCCCCATCATCTGATAAACACATAGAAACAGTGGCCCAGATTCAGATAGAATTAGACTATCGTAGAGTATCAGAAATACACTACGCTGCCGTTTTTTACCTGGCTCTACGTGGAATCCAGGTAGATTTTGTCCAGTAAACGACGGCGGCGTAGTGTATTTCTCCCGTCGCAATCCATCTGCGCGAGTAGGGGGCGTGAAGCATGTAAAATAGGCGCGTTCCCGCGGCGATCGAACTGCGCATGCTCCGTTCCCAAATTTCCCGCCGTGCATTGCGCAAAAACACGTCGTTACGTCATTCGTTGTTTGAGTAGCGTCGTTTACGGACAATCCTAGTCCCGAACGAGTTACGTAAAAAAAAAAAAATAAAAAAAAAAATTCGACGCGTGAACGACGGCCATACTTAACATGGGCTACGTACCGTTAGACCAGCAAAAAGCTAGTCTAACAGTACGTAAAAAAAAAAAATAGACGAAAGCGATTGCGAAGACCACTCGTATCTTCGTGGATCGCCGTAAAAACACATTTGCATATCCCGACGCATCAAAACGACGCGAACTCCTCCCAGCGGCCGCAAAAATAATGCAGCGTAGATCCGAAGGCTTACGAAGACATAAGCCTCTCGGATCGAAGCCCGAAGCCGCTGTATCATGGTTTGAGGATTCAAACTAGTGATACGGCGCGCGAAATTTGAAATTACTCCTGTCTAACACCAGTTAGACAGGCGTAATTGCTTTCTGAATCTGGGCCAATGTATTCAGTCAGTGTGTGTGTTTCCTACAGATGGATCCAGTAATGGGAATCCACCAGAGAGATGTCCCTGTCCTCTGTATTCCCGGGATTCCACACAGGAGGATCACACCATCCCCCACCATCATCAGGTAGATGATTGGCAATTATTGGTAGTTATGATTGATACACAAGTTTGTTTTTTACAATAAATATTTCATTATATAATTAGAATGGGACCCTTGAGGATTTTAATATCATTATCAAAGAAGAGTTTAAAGAGGAGGACGATGAGTATGGGGTGATGGAGTTTTCAGAAGGACACACTGATCTTTATATGGATGTTATGAAGGAACCACCAGAGAGATGTCCCCGTCCTCTGTATTCCCGGGATTCCACACAGGAAGGTCACACCATCCCCCACCATCATCAGGTAGGTGGAGTTGAGGGTCGGGAACATAAAGTGATTGAACACTCTGACATGTGGAGACGATGTGTGGACTCTACAAGATGATATTTTCTATGTGATCTCACATCATAAATACTTCTATGTTACTCTCCTCCGCTTTGTGCCTGTTGTGCTCTATCTCAGTCGCCCTGATTGCACCCTTAGGCCTCGTACACACGATCGGACATATCCGATGAAAACGGTCCGCGGACCATTTCCATCGGATATGTCCGATCGGGAGTTTGATCCGATGGCGTGTACACACCATCGGATCAAATTCCCCGCCGCCGGACGGCGCGGTGACGTGGCGGTGACGCCGCCACGTCACCGCACCAGGAAGTTAAACACTTCCGCGCATTCGCCGAATCCATTTGGCGGCGGCGCGCGGCGGCGGTGGGGGACGACATGTCTGCTGGTAAGTGTACTAACCAGCAGACATGTCGGGCGGACAGATTCCCACCGGATAGATTTCAAAGCATGCTTTGAAATCTGTCGGGTGGAGAAATCTGTCCGCTAGCCCATACACACGAGCGGAGATGTCTGCTGAAACGGTCCATCGGACCGTTTTCAGCGGACATATCCCCTCGTGTGTACGAGGCCTTACATTTCTTGTTGCATTTTTTGTAAAGTTGGAATGCTGATGATGACCCCTTGTATTTTTTGAAGGCCTTCTCCTTCGTGTTTATATGCATCCCAGGTGTTATTTTCTGCCATTCTGTTGGTTTAGGGTGAAGATCTGCTGATCATAAAAACTGAGTGTGACGTAGAAGAGACGTATGTGAGGGATGACCATCAGTCTATGGAGGAGGATGGAATGACGAGGACATTCATAGAGGAGGACACTCCTACAGAGATCAGCACAGGTGAGCCGTTATATATTCACATTTAATCTTCTTAAAGAGGAGCTCCAGCCGCGATTTTTTTTTTTTTAAAGTCAGCAGCTACTAACAGTGTAGCTGCTGACTTTAAATAAGGACACTTACCTTGTCCTACTTGCCCGCGCTGATGGGCCCCCCGATGCCGGTCCCACGATCGCTCCGGGTCCCGCGCCGCCATTCACACTATGGGAAACAGGCAGTAAAGCCGTACGGCTTCACTGCCCATTTCCTACTGCGCCTGCGTGAGTCTCACGCTGGCTTGTGAATGGGCGCGCTGCTCTCTGAGAACACACACAGTTCCCAGAAAGCAGCGCGCCCCATTCACAAGCAGAAGGACAAGAAGAAAAGGCACCGCGGAGTGGAAGAGGCAGATTACGGACTTCCGCATAGCAACAGGTATTTCGGGTGAGTATTTTTTTTTTTCAGGTTTTTTTATTTTATTTTTTTTTAAACAACATGGGAAAATGTTGTTTTCCTGGGTGGAGCTCCGCATTAAGCTCCTTCTCATTGGTGCGAACACAATTTTTGTATCTAGACTTGATTTATGTCGATTCTTGGGTTCAGGTAATGGTATTAGACTTGTTACAGTAGCACCAATAGGATTATACCTTTCTTAGGTTACCCTGTCTTTCGAGAAGACCTATAGCTAAACCTTAACGTAAAGCTCTATTTACAGTCTTGCTGGAAAAGTCGAAGAATCTGTAAGAGAGAAAATTAAATACTTCTCTTTCGTGGAGAAAATGCTTCTCCAAACTTCCTCTAGTGTAGCTTCTCACCTGAAGCCTTGGTGTTGGGATACTTGTTCTATGTTAGAAAGTTGGGCCTGCCAAAATAGCAATTTGAGATTGAAGCCATCAAGAAACTTTCACTTTATCTCCAGATTGGAAAATTGGAAGATGAGGACATTGTTGGCATGTAGGCTTGTGGTCACTTTTTCTATGCAAAGGGGTCTGCAAGTCTGAACTTTGATCCTCTTGTTTATCAGAGATCACATGCCCCAGTGCCTAGGCTTGTGGTTGTGTAAAGAGCACCCCCCTCCCAGTCCTCATTGGTTCCTGCTCTTCTGACAAGGCTGTGTATATGTAAAAGTGATCTGGGAGGAGGACCAAAGGTTCTTTGATGGGGGGAAGAGTCCCAGCTGGTTGGGACCTCCACAGAGAACATCTCCTCACTCATATCTACCTGATCCAGATGGAATATTGATGGAAGTGAACTAACCCTCTCAGATATATTGATGATGTTTTTCTATTTTTCCAGGACACGCCATGAAGAAACCCTCAAAGGATCGTCTCACTTTATCTCCAGCTTGTAGAATGGAAGATGAGGACATCACAGGAGATTGTGGAGGAGAAAAGACAATGAGCTCCACTATGGATGGAGGACTTCACAGTGTGGATAGACCATGGAATCCCTCTGACTCTGAGGAACCTCGTACTGTGGGGGATGGTGTCGGAATTCAGGAGGAGGAATTTTCTAGTCCCGAATGTGGGGAAAGTTTTACCTTTGAACTAAGTCTCAATGCCCATCAGAGGCCCCTCACCAGCGAGAAGCCGCATGCCTGCCCCGACTGCGGGAAATGTTTCGCCACAAAAACGCTAGTCGTCAGACATCAAAGATCTCACACGGGGGAGAAGCCGTATTCCTGCTCTCAGTGTGGGAAATCTTATTCACAAACCTCACAACTTCTAAGACATGGGCGACTACACACAGGGGAAAAACCGTATCCCTGCCCAGAGTGTGGGAAATGTTTTCCAGTAAAATATGAACTAGTCGCACATCAAAGATCTCACATGGGGGAGAAGCCGTTTTCCTGCCCTGAGTGTGGAAAAGGTTATCCGCGAAAATTACATCTGATCAGACATCAAAGAATTCACACTGGGCAGAAACCATATTCTTGCCCCGAGTGTGGGAAATGTTTTAAAGAGAAGTCTCATCTCCTCACACATCAGAGAACTCACACAGGTGAGAAACCATATTCCTGCCCTGAGTGTGGGAAATGTTTTTCGGAAAAATATCATCTTAACACTCATCTGAAAACTCACACCGGGGAGAAGCCGTATTCCTGCCCCGATTGCGGGAAATGTTTTTTAACAACTTCCCATCTTAACAGACATCAGCGAATGCACACGGGGGAGAAGCCGTATTCCTGCCCTGAGTGCGGGAAAGGTTTTACGAGGAAATCTCATGTTTCCAGACACCAGAAGTCCCACACAACCCTCAAGAAGCCTTCGTGACTTGAGTGTGGGAAATGTCTTCTACACCTGACCTTTATACACTAGAGTGCGGGAAATGTTTTAAAGAAAAGTCCCATCTCTTCACCCATCAGAGAACTCACATGGGTGAGAAGCTGTATTCCTGCCCCGAGTTCAGGAAATGTTTTTTAACAACTTCCCATTTAAACAGACATCAGAGAATGCACACGAACATGAAGTCGAATTTTTGCCCTGAGTTCGGGAAAGGTTTTACGAGGAAATCTCATGTTTCCAGGGACAACCCTATAGAGAAGCCTCAGTGACTTGAGTACGGGAAATGTCTTCTGCAGTGGAACCTCGGATTGTGATTAACGCGTGTTATCGTGCATTTCGCAATATGAGCACTGTATTTGCTAAAGTCCTAACTTGGTTTGCGTGTTGTCTTGCAAAATGAGCCGGAATCGGGCCAAAGCGGGTGCAGTACCGCGCTACATTTGGCCTGAGGTGGGGGGGGGGCCCGGTGCCGAATGGCGATGATTGGCGGGTTCCGAAAACAGCCGGAAAGGCACGAGGACAGTTCGGCTTGCTGTGGTCAGCCGAACTGTCCTCTGGCCTTTCCGAGTGTTTCTGAGGCTCTCCGTGCCCCCCACCTCTGGCCACATGCGGTATTGCATGCCATTGAAGTCAATGCGGAACAAATTATTTTCGTTTCCATTGACTTCAATGGGGAAATTTGCTTTGATATGCGAGTACTTTGGATTACGAACATTCTCCTGGAACAGATTATGCTCGTAATCCGAGGATCCACTGTACATCTGAACTTGATATACTCCTTGGGAAACACAAGTGGGGGAAATGTTTTAAAGAAAAGTCCCATTTCTTCACCAATCAGAGAACTCACGCAGGTCAGAAGCCATATTCCTGCCCTGTGTGTGGGACACACAACCTTCGAGAAGCCTTAGTGACTTGAGTGTCTTCTACATCTGACTCCGGAAAACCCATGGCTGAGCACTCCTTAAAATTTCGTACTGTAGTGCAAAATTTACAGGCGATCGGACAACAAAACCGTGGATTTTTTTCCAACGGATGTCGGCTCAAACCTGTCTTGCATACACACGGTCACACAAATGTTGCTCGGAAATTCCAAACATCAAGAAGGCGGTGACATACAACACTACCACGAAAAGAAGCGCTTCAGAGGAAAACCATACCATTTATAAGGTAATAACAAAAAAATACCATAAAGAAATCTTTAAAGCCAAAAAAAAATTATTTCTCCGATTTTATCGCAAATGCCCTAAATCGCCCCCGCAAACTTTTTAATTTAGTCACCCAGACCATTAACCCAGTCTGCCTAGAGCCCCCTTATTCTGATTCACAAGAGTTTTGAAAAATTGAAAAAATCTGTGAAAGTATTCGGCAAAATAGAACCTTCAACAATCCCCCCCTAAATCACAAAGCAAATACCCACATAAATCCGCCGCAATCAACTAATTTCACTCTCAAACCCATCTCCATCGATGCCACAAAAAATATCATCGGTACTCTGCGAAACAGCACAGCGCCCAATGATATCATCCCCACCAACTGCTGGAAGGCATGGTGCCACCCTTGCTGAAACAAGGTATAATCAAACCAATTCTAAAAAAAACACCCTTGACCCAAACCACCGTCGGCCCATAACATCCCTAAATGTTTTCTCCAAGGTAATGGAGAAAGAAGTTGGACAACAGCTACAACATCATTTAGACGCTCAAAAATTGCTCGATCCATTTCAATCGGTTTTTCCGCCCTGGTCACGGGACAGAAACAGCATTGCTCAAAATATTGGACGACGCTCTCAAGGCCGCAGACGAAGGAGAATCCTGTCTTCTGGGACTGCTGGATCTAAGCGCAGCATTTGATACCGTAGACCACAAACTATTACTGATTCGGCTAGCTGAAGTAGCCAGAGTCACAGGAGGTGATCTAACATGGTTCTCCCCCTCCTTGGAAAACCGATCACAAACGGTGAAACTGGGGCCTTTCACTTCTGGAAAACGGACAGTGTCATGCGGAGTCCCTCAGGGATCCCCTTTGTCGCCTGTTCTGTTCAATATCTATCTTCGCCCTCTTTTTGAAATGATCAGTAACCAGAAGTTACTTTACCACTCTTATGCAGGTGACACACTACTACATTTTCGTATCTGCAACAAAAAGGATCATCATCTCGGACTAGAGAAATGTCTTACTTTGGTAGAAAATTGGATGACAGAGAGTTATCTTAAACTCAACGGTTTGAAAACAGAACTTTTCCTCATTCACGCCAAGCGAAAGAATCAACCCGCAACAACATGGACACCCCCGCCCATTTTGGGTAAAACTATCACCCCTAGCACCAAAGTCTCGGAGTCATTTTTCACACCTACATTACAATGGATGCACACGTAGGGTCAGTAGTCAGCGGATCGCATCCTCTGCTGCGCCTACTACGCACACTCATTCCCTTTATTCCAAAATAAGACATAGCAGTCGTGGTGGGAACAATTATCAATTCCAGACTTGACTATGCAAATGCCCTTTATCTCGGACTCCCAAAGTACCAAATCACTCGGCTGCAAGTCGTTCAAAATACGGCCGCTAGACTGGTGACTGGGAAAAAAACATGGGAATCAATCTCACCTTCACTGAGATTTCTTCATTGGTTGCCAGTAAAAGACAGAATTACTTTCAAGGCACTCTGTCTGACACATAAGTGTATCCTAGGAAATGCCCCCCCAATATTTATGCGAATAACTACCAAATTCTACTCCTGTTACCCAAAGCCAGATACAAGTCCAGAGGAGAACGTAGATTTGCAGTCCAAGGACCCAGATTATGGAATGCTTTACCAACCAGCATCAGGTTGGAGGTGAACCACCTGGCCTTCAGAAGAAAAATCAAAACTCACCTCTTCTGAGGCTTACTTAAGGAATGGATACCAAGCGCCCAGAGGCGATTCAGTTTGCCTGTGTTGAGCTATATAAGTTTCTCACTCACGAGCCGAGAAAAAAGAAGTTCAATGATTCCGAGCATACGTCAAATTGATTCCGAGCATGCGTAGCACTGTTGTGCTTTGAATTGTGTACACACGATCGGAATTTCCAAACCACAACTTTTGTTGTCAGAAAAATTGAGAACCAGCTCTCAAACATTTGTTGTTGGAAATTTCCGACAGCAAATGTCCGATGGAGCCTACACACGGTCGGATTTTCCGACAACAAGCTCCCATCCAACATTTGTTGTCGGAAATTCCGAACGTGTGTACACAGCTTTACAAACACTGTATAAAGAAATCGGAGTTCAGTAAAGATATCAAAGTTCTGTCTGGCTTCCTCTGCTAGGACAGAGAAGGAGGCTTGTTACTTGGATTAGTCCACTGTAACGGAACGTCCCACACTCCGTTTGAGTGATTCCGTCATATACCGCTTCCTATCAGTCTGAATATAGATATCAGATATTCCAGCTGCCCTCAACACACAACGAGACGAGACTTGTTTGTGTACTAAACATGGAGGGCAAGATTCTCAAAAAATGGCGAATCTGGCGGCGTAGCGTATCGTATCGCATTTACACTACGCCTACGCAAATTACTGGAGCAAGTGCCGTATTCTCAAAGCACTTGCTCTGTAATTTTCGGCGGCATAGCGTAAATTCGGCGTCGTAAGGCCGCGTAATTCAAATACTAAAGGAGGGGGCGTGCTGTATATAAATTAAGCGGCCCCCCGCGTCAAACGAAGTGCGCATGCGCCGGCCAGGAAAAAAGCCCAGTGCGCATGCTCCAGCTCACGCCGGAAAGCGTAGTTGAAACCGACTTAGTAAAACGACGGAAAAAGACGACGCCGACCCGACGCCATACTTAACATGGCAACGACGGCACTTCGGAAACATACCCCTCATACAGCAGGGGTAACCTTACGCGTACGCAACCTACGTAAACTACGGCACCACGTCGCAAAAACGTTCGGGATTCGGCGTATTAGGCTCATTTGCATAGGCAAATGAGAGAGAGAACAACGTAAAGGCCACCTAGCAGCCGGCGTTGTCATTACATCTAAGATCCGACAGTGTAATTGCTTTACACCTGTCAGATCTTTAGTGTATCTATGCGTAAGTGCTTCTAAGAATCACTCGCATAGATACCCATTGAAAAAAACTGCATCGTATCTCAGCTGAGAATCTGGCCCGGAGTGTTTAATTGAATAAAAACATAAAACCTGGGGAATGCCCAGGAAAAAAAACCAAGCCGCCTACTTACCGACCAGCTTGCAGGACAACCAATTGACTGGTCTAACAGTATATGTGTAAAAAACAGGGGTTTTGTCAGCACGCATTTGTGGTTCTGTGTTTAATTGAACCAACAATACAGCCTTATATACAGTTTTAAAGAGGAAGTAACCAGAACATATATTAACATGAGCTAATTAACTAATCATTTACCCAGACAAGGTGACTCCGAGATATGACCTTTCAAGTTAGACATCCCTCTCCTCTCACCTGCTGTACAATACACATTATCATAAGTGCAAACACAGGACATATTCACACAATAGCAGGGTCAATTAGCATCTAACAGTATGTGTCCCAACATGATGAATGAATCACTCTTACAAATTAACCCATTGAGTTTAGAATCAACAACCTGTAAATAGTTCTACAGTAATCCTGGATTATTGTGGATAAAATTAAATAATCCCATCTCAGGTAGTCCAAGATATTATTTCTAAGTCATCCTATGCCCCTATTGGACATAGGATGATTTTAGACATAAGATGGTTCATCGATGTCCCGGGTGAGTCTGTCACAAGTCCCTCTTGCAGTGTAGTCTGATCTCCATTGCCCTTTAGGACAAGCTTTAAAGCTTCTTGGCTGTGCCATGTAGTCTGATCTCCCATTCTATTTATCCACAAGCAACATCTAGCTCTGGGAAAACATCATCTAATCTTAAACTGATGCGGCGTACACACGATCGGCAATTCTGACAAGAAAACTCTGATGTGAACTTTTGGTCGGAAATTCCGACCGTGTGTAGGCTCCATCTGACTTTTGCTGCCGGAATCTCTGCCAACAAAAGATTGAGAGCAGGTTCTCTATTTTGCCGATGGAAAAAGTTCCGATCGGAAATTACGATCGTCTGTAGCAATTGCGACGCGCAACATTCTTACGCATGCTCGGAAACAATTCGACACATGCTCGGAAGCATTGAACTTAATTTTCTCGGCTCGTCATAGTGTGGTACGTCACCGCGTCCTTGATGGTTGAAAGTTCAGAGGACTTTTGTGTGACCGTGTGTATGCAAGACAAGCTTGAGTGGAATTCAAGGTTTTTCCGACGGAAATTCAGATCGTGTGTACCCGGCGTCACTCTTTTAACCCACCTAACACCTATGCTTGCTAACCTGTGGAAAAAGATGTACATACTTACCTATTTTAATGCTGCTCTAATCCGGTCAAGTGATCTCCCTCGTGTCAGCCAATGGCCAGCTGCCGGACAGAGGAGAGAGCGCTTAACAATGGCTAGTAAATCCTGGAATCGTGATGTCACTCATAGGCTTCAATAGCCCATCAGTTGTCTGAGCTCCTTCTGATGTCTCTCCCCCCTGCGACTGACGTGTTTCAGTCTGCTAATAGGGCTGGCGTAGTCATAGAGGTTTTCTATGACTAAGCCCTATATGCGGGGGGGGGGGTGCACATGCATGGGCAGAGAGGGCATAGAAGGGGAGCCTGGGAGGAGCCAGGCTGAAGATGCTTTTACTGTCTACATCTGGACTATTTTCTTGGAGTTCTACTTCCTTTTCCCCCCCCCCCCCCATGTGTGCATTGAGCCATTACAGGCTCTTTGGCCCTACTCACAGGGCTTAGTTATAAGAGGTCCTCTGTGACTAAGCCCTGTGGGTGGGACGAGACGCGTCGGTGGCATGGCTGGGTAAAAGCAGTCCACAGCCGCTTTTTACTTCCTACACCTTGACTGTTTTTTTCGGAGTGTAGCGTTCAAACTCCTTTCTCTCCAGTGTGTGTATTGAGCCAGGAAAGGCTTTTTGGCCCATTTTGCCCTGCGCACAGGGCAGTCATAGAGGTTATCATGCCTTCAGCAAGGTTTTATATGTTAATTGTTGAATATGCTAATGGTATGTAAAGTCAATCGTTATATCGCCATCTAGTGGCTCTTTTACATACTCAGTATCTCTGAATAATTTACTGAAGGTAGGGTAGAGATTGTTGCTTAAAAGCTACCGTACCTTCCCATAATTCCACTGGTCTATACCATGGGGTGTGAGAGACAACCCCAGTATCCATCTTCCCTTTTCACCACCATGCATCTGCTCCAGAGGAATCCACAACTATTCAGCTGCAATTCTAATGTCAGCCTAATGGAAACATCGCCGGTATGTTCATAACCCATTTGCCTAGTTAGACTGCTCACAGGGCTTAGTCATAGAGGTTGTCATGCCTTCAGCCAAGTTCATAACCCCTTTCCCTAGTTAAACTAGTGTGTCAGGACTGTATATTGCGTATACTGATTGTATGTTATTTATTTTATTTTAGTTTTATTCTAACTTCCCTGCAATAAATGTTGGAAAAAGGACCTTGTGCCTGCCTCAATAAGTTGTTAAGGGAGGAAAGTTTGCTGTCTGTCTAATTATACAGCAGCCATGTATAGTGAGGGCAGAACAGAGGTCTTTTATGACTAAGCCCTGTGGGTGGGATGAAACGCGTTGGTGGTATGGCCTGGGAGGAGCCAGGCTGAAGCCAATTTTACTTCCTATTTCTTGACTGTTTTCTTGGAGTGCGGGGGTTTTCCTCCTTTCTCCTCCCGTGGGTTTATTGAGCCAGGACAGGCTCTTTGAACGCCTCTACTTCAGAATCAATGTGAGTCACTGGAGAGTCAGAGGATGAGTGCTTGAAGCAGCGCCCAAAGTTTGTCCCGTTTATGGTCACATGTTCGGGAGGAGCTAGATATTGCTTGTGAATAAAGAGATGGGGGAAACCAGACTACACGGCACCGATGACTATTCAGTGCGGCAGAAATGCTATGAGCAAGTACAAGCCGCTGCATTTTTATTGAAGAGTGCCACCTGCTGTCAGTAAGGTGGTAAACAACATTTTTATCAATAACATTTACTTTTTGCTGTGTAGTGTAGAAATATTCACTAATTGTATTTTTTCGTTAAAAAAAAAAAAATTCTTTTAACTGGTTTTATCCAAGTTGATTTGAAAGTGTGCTCTCCAGTTTCTATTCTATTAAATGTTTTTTCAAATTTAAACCTTTTGTTTTAGTAGTTTTACATCACATCACATACTATAACAAAAGCCCCCCTATCAATACCTTTAACCTGCCTCTTGTACCCTCTAACTAAAACTTTAGCCTGAATTCACAGCCATCTTGTGAAGATCACATCAACCGTGTTTCAACAACACCAACTTCTCTTACAGGACATATAAATGAAATTCTAACTCAATTATTTATTCCTTTTTTCCTTCATTACCAGTCCAACTACATCCTTACCCTTCGTGTTTCCAGTTCTACTTACCCCCAACCACACCCAACCCTTCCCTTACTATTGGAACCCCCACCCCATAATACTCCCTCATAAATCTCAGACGTCCATTCAGTTCCTAGACAACCGTCCCATCATTCCCTCCCCGACATTCCTCCTTTCCGCGCACCATCACCCACCTCAACAACCACAAGATATCCCTTTCTTCCTCACTTTTACATCACATCTAACATAGAGAACCCTCCTCCCATCTTTTCTATGTTCCGTGTCCCTCTAAACAAAAGGATCGGCATGAATACAAACGGCCCAGTCTTGTGGGGAGTCAAGCTGTGTTTCTGGAACATCAACCACATCTCCAACCACAAGATCTTCTTTCTTCCTCACTTTCACTTCACATATAACATAGAAAAACCCCCCTCCATCTTTTCTATGTCCTGTGTCCCTCTACACAAGAGGATCAGCATGAATACAAACAGCCCAGTCTTGTGAGGAGTCAAGTCGTGTTTCTTGAACACCAACTAAGTTCTCAGATCTGTATGATCAAATGTTCTTCTCTTTTCCTTTATTTCTTTTTCTAACACTACAAGTAAGACCCATCCTGTAGATTTTAGTTTTAGTCCTAAGGCCCATACACACGATTGGATTTTCCCGATGGGAATTGTGTGATGGCAGAATATTGTCAGATAATCCGACTGTTTGCTTTATCGACAATTGTCAGATTTCCAACAACAAATGTGGGATAGCATGCTTTAAAATTTTCCGACAACAAATGTGTCTTCTCAGATTTTCCTATCGTGTGTACACAAGTCCGTCGAAAAAAAAATACAAACATGCATGCTCGGAGGCAATGCTAACCATAAGACAACATTAGCAGAAGTTGCCCAAAGAATGGCGCTAAAGAGCTGAAAAAACACAGTTTTGTGTTTGTTGGACGACAATTATTTTCCGTTTGTATGCAAGACAAGTTCGCGGCCAACGACTTGGCATTGGCATTTTTATAAAGTAATGGCGGCGCGATCAGCGATTTTTATCGTGACTGCGACATTGCGGCGGACACATCTGACACTTTTGGTGCTATTTTGGGATCATTCACATTTATACAGCGATCAGTGCTATATAAAAATGCACTGATTACTGTGTAAATGTGACTGGCAGTGAAGGGGTTAACCTGTAGGGAGCGCTGATGGGGTAAAGTGTGTCCTAGGGATGTGTTCCAACTGTGTGGGGGCGGGGGTTACGCGTAACAAAACACTGATAACCGCTTCTAATCACAGGAAGCTGTGATCAGTGTCCTGTCACTAGGGTAGAACAGGAAATGCCCTTGTTTACATCAGCATTTCCCTATTATTCCTCTCCATGAGACGATCAAGGGATTCCCAGCGGACATCGAGACGCGGCGGGACAATGGTCACACTCACGGCGGGGGCGCACACTGCCAGCAATGCGCGCGCCCACAATTCCGCTTCTTAAAGGGCAACATACAGGTACGTCAATATGCCCAGCTGTGCCATTTTGACGATGTATATCGGCGTGAGCTAGTTGGCAAGTGATTAAACAGACATCAGAACATTGTCTTCAGCCTCAATATCCATAGCAATCGAGAAAGAGACAAGTCAGGTCAGGGACCGCCTAGGTTGAAGGTCAACTTCCTTAAATGCACCTAAATATCCTAATCATTCAAAATGCATATACAAATATAATCCCCCCTTGGAGGAAGTGGAGATGTCCCCATCTACAAGGACATACACACACAGCTCAAGATCATGTTCACACTACATTCCTTGTACGCTGCAGTTCTCTTGAGCTCCACAAGATGGAGATCTCGGTTCTAACCAGATAGGAAGTCTCTATGACAGACAGGAAGTGATGGTGACAGGTACAAACAGGGAAGTAATTGTAATTAAAGAATAAACCTAAAAACTGGTGGGATGCCTCAGAAAGGTTTAATACTAGGTTCTAACATTATTTCATATTTACCCCAGTAACCCCCCTGTCTAATGTCTTTCCTCTTCCAAATAACCACAAC